>RXPK01004111.1:0-72351 GCA_004143645.1 Protaetia brevitarsis | reverse complement strand
TTTGTTTATTGACTCACCTTGGCGTGGAATTCGAATATTACAGACTTTAAACTCACATCAGTAAGGATTAAAATCTACCCTGACAAATTAATGACGGCGTCTGTAAGATTGGCATGATGGTGAACAAGGCCATACTCGAAGCATACGATTCGAGTTGTCCTGTTCAGCAGACAAAAGAATGTAGGGACGCACCTTGGTGGAACAACCATCTGTCAAAATTAAGATCCGATACGCGGAAGCTCTTTAACAAGGCCAAGCGTAACGGAGATTGGCAGAGTTACACCGAGAAACTTACTTTCTACAATAAAGCTATCAGGAAAGCGAAAAGAGATAGCTTTAGAAAGTTCTGCGAGGAAATCGATTCAACACCTACCGCTTCGCGACTTCACAAGGTAATGGCGAAGGGTAGAATCGATTCAGGAATGGCACTAAGAAAGCCAGATGGAAGCTTCAGTGAAAGTGAAGAAGAGAGAGCTCTCCTCCTTCTAGAAACCCACTTTCCCGAAAGCAAAGTGGGAACCTCGGAAAATCCTTCCGAGATATATAAAAGACCAAATAAAGAAGCTACTATAGTGGCAAGACACATACATATGTAGCAGCGAACGGTTAAAATGGGCCATCAATACCTTTCAGCCGTTCAAAACACCGGGATCTTTCCAGTTCTACTTCAAAAAGGGCAGGAAGAAATCCTTCCTCACATAATTCGGATAAGCCGAAGTAGTCTGGAGTTAGGGTACATTCCAGAAGTCTGGCGAAGGGCTAAAGTCACCTTTATACCAAAAGCAGGGAAAAAGAACATTACGCACCCTAAATCCCACAGACCTATCAGCCGCACATCATTCTTTTTGAAAACGGTGAAAAGCTGTAGATAACTATATCAGAACAGACATCTTGGAGCGGGTGCCATTGCACCCCTGTCAGCATGCCTATCAAACAGGCAAATCCACTGAGACTGCATTAGTGGAGCTGACGGACCAAATCCAAGGTGCCCTGACGAATAAAGAAACCGTAGTGTGCGCCTTTCTAGATATAGAGGGTGCTTTTGACAACACTCCACACGAGTCTGTCAAAAAAGCATTAATTAATAGGGGGGTAGACGGTGTGACTTCTAGATGGATTTCGCAACTACTGTCTACCAGGTCGGTGGAGGCGGAGGTGGGACATAAGACCATCTCGGTTAATACGACAGAGGATGCCCACAGGGGGGAGTTACAGCCCCACTTATGTGGAGCCTAATAGTAGACGAACTCTTATGCGGACTGACGGATCTAGGCATATCTTGCCAAGGGTATGCTGATGATATTGTCATATACGCAAGAGGCAAATTTGAGAATACCCTCTGTGACATAGTTCAAAGAGGTTTGAACTTCACGAGAAGATGGTGTCAATCGATGGGACTCAATGTAGTAGCATTTACCAGGAAAAGAAAATCCAATCTTAGAACCATAAAACTGGATGGGCAAAATATAGAATGGAGAGCAGAAGTTAAATATCTAGGCCTTACCCTAGACAATAAACTTCTATGGAACAAACATGAATTTGAAGTAACCAACAAGGCCAAAAGAGCTCTGATGGTGTGCAGAAACTTTGCAGGGAAAAATTGCGGATGCAATCCAAAAATACTGCTTTGGATGTATACAGCGATAGTGAGACCGATCATCACCTATGCATCAGTAGCATGGAGCAAAAGAACTAATCTGGCCACCGCGAGAATTAACCTCTCGAAGTGCAAAGAATTAGCATGTGTATGCATAACGGGGGCTATGAGAACCTGCCCAACAGCAGCTATTGAAGTAGTATTGGATCTTGCCTCCCTCCACATAGTAGTAGAGGGTGTGGCGAAAAGAACCGCACTAAGAATGGTCAAGGAAGGAATGATTAGGCATAGGCCTCAATCTCCTGACGGTGATCAAACCTGGGATATGCCCCGGGATGATATGTTAAAAAAATTTAGCTTTGTGAAAGAATTCACCATAAAGCTAAGTAACAGGAGCGAGTGGGATCATAACACCATCTTGAACTTGAATAGAAATGCCATCAAATGGTACACTGATGGCTCCAAAACGGCAGAAGGAACTGGAATAGGAATATATGGGCCTAGAACTACATATTTCGAAAGCTTGGGAAAATACCCAAGATGTGTTCAGTTCATTATGGATAGGAACTATCGGAAGCAGGAGATTATCATCGTGTCTGATAGTCAAGCAGCCATCAAGGCGCTGAACTCATATGAAATCAGCTCCAAGATGGTCTGGGAATGCCTAGGGAAACTAAATGAGCTAGGCAAAGAAATAAAGTAACCCTCTGTGGGTTCCGGGTCACACAGGAGTGGAAGGAAACGAAATAATGGATAACTTCGCAAAAAAAGGGGCTGGAATGCCTTTCGTAGGGCCTGAACCCTTTTGCGGGTTAAGTAGCAGTATAATACTGAAGAAACTAAAAATGGAAATGGAGCAGAGAAAATCCAGTTACTGGGTAAATCTCCAGGGAATGAGGCAAAGTAAAATTCTTCTGGTAACTTATAACCAGAAGAGGTTTACAGAATGCATCAACCTGAGTAAGAACAATGTTCGCATATTAACAGGAATACTTTCAGGCCATTGTAAACTGAAAGGACACCTGAGTAAGCTTGGATTGGAAAAGATCCTGAATGCAGATTTTGTGGGGAACAGGATGAAACATCCATCCACCTCCTCTCAAACTGCGTAGCACTGTGCAACCCGAGGGCATTGTACCTGGGTGCATGTGAAATCGAAGAGGGAGACTTACCTAGACTGGGGCCCTCTGACATCCTACACTTTTTAAAAGGGATAGGATTGGAAGGCCAGCTGTAAAGCAGCAAGAATAGGGGACACAATAGATCTTTTAGGTCGCAGTGTAACACCACCCTTCTATTACATACATACATACATACAAGATTGTCATGATGCTCATGAAAAACGCTTGTGTGTACCAGCCCTCCATAGAAGTAAAAAATGACGCCTCTACGTTTTGGAGACTGTCGCCAATATCTGATTTTTTTTCCGGAAAATAAAGGCTTAAAATTCTCTAAAATCTAATTGAATCACGCATTAAAGCCGCACACCGCCCCAAATGCAGGAAATTGTGGAATAAAGCAAGGAAATCCTTATGTGTCTACCTAAAACGCGGGGCATTCTTTTTGCCACTATTTCAAGTGGAATAATTCTTAATAAACAGTGAAAATCGCGTGACGAATATCAAAATGACGATCTTGGCGAGCAGAAAACGATGAAACAAGAATGAGATTTTAAATAAAATACTGAAACAAAACAGGAGGACCATATGTGTTATTCTTTACACGCTAAATCTGTATATTTGGTTGCCTATTAAGGAATTCCCAAGGCGCAATAAGTTCATCACACTAAAAAATCTCCAATTGTTCCAGAAATATGAATCGTTTTTTTTTTTTGCATTAACGTATCGATTTTGGTGTTTATAAATATGAAATAATTTAAATTCGCGGCAACTACGATTATTAGGTGCAACCCTTTACGACATCTACGGAATATAGGTACTTTCATGCTTGAACGTTTATCCGTTCGAAAATAATCGCGGGATATTTGAATTTTGCGTAGGTGGATGTTTCTATCTGTGTCTATCCTTGACATGTGGAATGATGCTATCACTTACTATCGTGAACCATACACATGATGAAGTAGCTTATATGCGTTTGTGGTTGTGTGTAATTTCCTCCCTATGCCTATCAAATCGGTACAATAATGGATTTTGGTGAACGTCGATATGTTTTACCCAGTTTTTCTCGTTGTGAGTAGAAATTACTTAATAGAGTTAAGGGAAATAGTGTTTATTATAATGAACGAATGTTATTAATGGGGTTCAATGGAAGGTGATACCCAAACTAACTCCTGTTTTTTTTGTATGTTGACGTATATTTTGGAGAGGGTGGAATTACGAGCGAGGTGAATAATTTACGTTACGGCTTCCCTTATTAAAAATTTACGTAATAAATTCTAGCTTTGACATGGTATTTCACCTACAAAGATGGACAATGATGCGTCAGACGATAACACAATAAGGACGCCGATAAAGGAGGGCCCCTCCAAGGACCTAAATCAGCCCAGGAGCAGCATCAAAAGTACAAAGAGCTTAGAGAAGAACATCAATTCGAGCACCGGCAGTTTGAGGTCCGAAAAGGATGTCCACTTCGCCAAGGATACTGTCACGTCGAAATCAGTAAGTCCCGACCACACGCTGACCGTCTCGCACAAGATCATCACGAATTGGAGGAACGCGTGCAGCAAAACCAAAGACAGAACCAAGGACCTACTCAAGAGATGGCGGACATTGCCCGAGTACGAGGACGAGGATAATAAGAAGAAGATGAGCAATCTGGACAAGGGGGAGTGCCATCAGAATGGGTCAGGATGGAGTGTCCATGTTTGGAGTAATTGCTTAGTGGCTTATAATTTAATAATGATAAATTTGGGAATATTTCAGCCACTTGGGTCGACAGATTCACCGAGGCGAATGATTTATCTGAAGATGAACATATCTACGAGATCAAATTAACACCAACACAGAGCAATAAATTTATATATTTTTTTAATACGATCCTCGACC
Organism: Protaetia brevitarsis; assembly: GCA_004143645.1. NCBI lineage: Eukaryota > Metazoa > Arthropoda > Insecta > Coleoptera > Scarabaeidae > Protaetia > Protaetia brevitarsis. The sequence continues at coordinate 67,749 of RXPK01004111.1, read as the reverse complement.
ACGATCAAGACAATCTTGTAAGTGAAGAAGACTTCGAAGCTTTTATTGAGGTATGACGGTAGAGTAATTAAATAAATTAAATCCCTTTGCACCTAGAAGTACTATTTTTTTTAATTCAACCGCGTAATTAGGCATAATATTACATTTATATGACAGATGCAAATTGTTTTTATCATATAATTTAATTGTTTATTTCAGTGGTTCTCAAACTTATTTAGACACTGTACCCCTTTTTACCCACAAAACATTTTAGGTACCCCTTCTCAGTTGCCAGTACTAAGTAAACTATAATTAAAATATTAAACAAATCTTAAAGCCTTCTATGTAGCATAGAAGTATAGTGTTAACCTTTGAAACTGAATTACGCATCATGTTTAAATAAAAACAAAGAGATATTGTTTACAAACATTTTTATTACATTAAAAACAAACACACACAAAATTTAAAGAACAAAGCGCTTACTTTCAAAGAGATTAGTGAGAAGGGTGAGCTTGTTTCCCTTTGCACAGTTTATCAAAATTGGGTTTTAACTTGGTTAAATACAATCTTAAATCATCTTCAACATTTAATTTGTTTCTAGATTTATTTTTAAGATAGGTTAAACTTGAGAAACCTTTTCACATAAATAAGTGTGGAAAACCCAACAAGAAATTTAACAGCAGTGCTTGACAGTTCTTTGTATTCCTTCCCATACCGATCCAGAAATCTAACAATGTAGTACCAGCAGTCAAAATTTGTTTTTCAACGTGGGATCACATGATACTTCAATGAGGTGTTCTTTTGAAAGATAGTCAGGTTAGTGTCCATAGCATACAGCATTAAAGGGTCACGTATCAGTTATACTGTTTCTCCAAAGGTGGAAAGTACTCTCTTACGCGGATCTTCAATGCATTCAAATGCTGGCCCATTGAGTCTTGAGTTCAGTGAAATCAGATATGTTTTTCTCATATCTTGCAAAAATGTAAGTAATCTTTCAAACGGCTCGCAGTTGTTATTTTCTATTTGTTTTTTCCCAGAGAATGATCTTTTTTACCATTGCATCAGTTTCTTTTCTATATTAAAATATCAGAAACACTGCCTTGCATGGATAAATTCCAGATGTTGAGTTTTCCAAAAATATCACTTAATAAGCCAACTTCAAAAGCCAATCAAAATCAGTAAGTACAGAAGACAGATGGGATTTGTGTTCGGTAAAAAAATTATGTAATTCTTTGTGGAGTTCAAATACACGGGACAAAACATTTCCCCGAGAAAGCCATCGTACCTCAGTAAGTGGCAATAAGAGCTGATCAAGGACATCTTTAAGTTCATCAGGGAGGTGCTTAGCCACCAAAGCCTCTCGGTGAAGGACACAATGAGTGAACTTACACTCAGTTGAAACCGCTTAATATGGCCTACCAGCCCTGTGATGTGACCGCTCATAGCCTTAGCACCATCCATACACACTGACACACAGTTTTTCCACTCGAGCTGGTTTTCGGAAAAAAAAAGAATCTAACAAATTGAAATATCTTCAAATATTTCATCTTGAAAAATGCCACGTACAAAAACCATCAGTTGCGCTAGGCCAGCGACATCCGTGGTTTCATCGAGTTGTATACCAAAGCAAGGACTAGCTCGAATTGCTCTAACAAGTTGTTCTTTTGTGTACTACGCCATATCACTAATTCTCCTTGAAACTGATATCATTTGATAATGGAATTGCTGTAATTCTTTTTGCTGTTCTCTCCAAACATACAAGAACACAATTTCTGCTGCGGCAGGGAGGATTAGGTTTTCGCCAATAGTATGGTTTTTACCAGACTTCGCAATTAAATGACTAACTTTGTAAGAAGCTTTTAGAGCACTTTCATTTTGTTCTGCACCAGAAAAGTGTTTATCGTGTTTTTCCTACTTTTTCAAATCTTCCAAAAGACGTTCAAAGTACCGTAACTCCTTTTTGACTAAGTTCTCATGTTTGCTTTCAAAATGGCGTTTTAAAAGAGAAGGTTTCATAGAATTGTTTGATAAAATTTTGAACAAACAACGCATTGTGGATTAGGCTAGTCTGAGCTTCCAGTCCAAGTTAAACCTAATTTTAAGTACAACTCGTCATATTTTTCTCTTTTTACTTTTATATTCATTTGCCAGTTTTTCGGGTGGTTTTTATTTTTCCTTGAGCTGCTCATTAGTAACAAGACGTTCAGGTCTACTTTCATTTTGTGAAGTTGATGGCCAGAATTTTGATGCAGATCTTCATGAGGCCTTTTTTTTAGGACCATTTATCCATTGTTAATTTTTATTGTAAAATTCACTTACGTGGTACCTGACTCAGTTTTCAAACAGATGTCCGTAAACGTGTTTCAACAGGATTGAGTGTCCGCAGAATAACACAACACACCACAAAAATAACACAATACTGAGAGCGAGCTTGTAATAACAGGCAATGCTACTGCAGTGCAGTGACACGTGTGGTTGGCCGGCCACACAGCCCCACTCTGATGACTAAGCCCTTAGTGGCGCGCGCACGTCAACGTGTCCATACGTGTCCCGGGTTGTTTTATTTTATTGTTGGCCGGCCGCGTACCCCTAAAAATTTTCGCGTACCACAGTTTGAGAACCACTGGTTTATTTAATATAGCATATATAATAATAATATTTAATCTCGTCAATTAGAAATATATTTAATAATAATAATATTATGGTGTGGTGGCTTCCTAGAGGGTTTAGATGCACCCCTAAGCAAAAAATAACGATTTCACCTCACTTCAGCTGTAAAGGAAAAATATGTAATTTATTTTATGCAATAATTGTTATTCTTGAAATTTACCATAACATCTTTGTACTTACATGGACATTACTAAAACCACTAAATATCTGATACCTCATGAACTATTTAATTTTATTTCAAACAGTACAAACGTCAAAAATTAAACAAAATTGCAAATATCTCAAAAACGATTGAGTTTAGGTGATAGGGAACTCCTACGATTGCACCATTCCAATTGTGTGCCTTTTTATTCCTATTTAGATATGGTTTGTTTGGTTGCATTTTTTTTTTTTTTTCGTTTGAACTACCTTCTTACCGCTTATTTCGTCCCATTGCAAAAATTATTCATCCAAAACACTAATTGCATGTCGTTACACAACGGGGAAACTGATTTCATCTCGCATGGCTTCGTATTCGTTTCAATTCTATTCTTACAGAGATTACGCCACTTCGCCGATTGGTCCACGAATTCGCAAGAGTACAACACGTTGAGGGAGGTGGAGCACGGTTTCATAGACACCTTCTTGCAAGATATCGGAGATGAGAAATTCGGTATAATCGATACCGAATCGAATTTTATAAGTATCGATCTTGCATTCTTTTAGGTTTCACCGTCAACGATCACATATACATAACGCAAGAGGGTTGGCTGTGCAAGTGGGAGTCGCTGATTCTCGGTTGCAGAAACCTATCGGATTTCCCCGTGTGGTTGCAATACTTCGCCAAGATATTGTTTCAAGTTATAAATAAAACTGGTCGGTTCGCACTTGCTTTTCATCGGTTTTCCGTTCTACGATCGATTTTTTTTTTTTTTTAGGTAACGGGATCATAACCGAAGACGAATTGAAGTCGTTTTATTCGTCCGTGTTGGGATTCGATATGAATAACGCGGCAAATTCGTTCGACGCGGTGTATAAGGCCTTAACCTCGGTGCGTATGCATATCAATTGACGTGATTTTATTGTAATATTATCATTTTTAGAATGGCGATCATCCGCTGAGTTATCGCGTTTACCAATTATGCTTCGCTAATTATTTATTAGGGAGATACCCTAATGGACCAGGACAATATATATTTGGGGCTATCCCGACGTTGATATCATCAGCTTTATTTCCTATAGATTATTCGGCACTAAACACACAACCGGAAGACCTAGAACAGTACGTTCCGGATCAGAAGACCAATAGGAGGAGTGTTATAGTTTAGTAATACCTCTCTCTGCTTATATGCACAAGTTTCTAGTCATGATAATAATAATAATAATAATAATTAGGTCTAGCGAGATATAAAAACGAAATATTCAAGAAAAAAGTGGCTTTAACTAGATAGGCTATAAAGATTTTTTCTAATTCTCGCCCCCCCTCTCCCCAGCAGCGTGCACTATTAGGGTAATGGATGTCAGCGACAATTTTTCACAAGTGCACCTTTTGAAGAGTAAAAATTCAAATTCTAAAACTATGTGATACTTTTTACGGATATACACATTGTAAATCACTTAAGCTTAAACGTTACTTATATGTATTAATAATCTTATATTAAGTGAACGGTCACAGGACGTCTATATAAGATCATTTTTATTTATCGCCGTCATGATTTAATCGTTAATTCGTTTTGAATTTTTATCGTTTCGAGAAAGAAGAAAAAAAATAGTACCTGCATTATATATGTTCGTTTATATGTGATATTTGTTACTTGAAATTTATATGCGTTGTGGTAAATAAATTATAAAACATTCCCTCTCTAATTTTATTTATTTAAAATAAGATAATGAAGGATGATGAAATCACTGGTAAATTTAAATAAACTCATATTCCCCACCACCAATTTATTGCCCACCCTTAAGGGGAGGTTTACATGTATTTGACTGGAAAAATCGATTTTTGGTTTTTTGCATTTTTTGAAAGCTCCAAATATATAACATACATGGTTAAAGCGGTTTCGTAATATTCGCATGTTTAAGCCGCTACGGCTTATTAAAAGAGCGGTGTACGAACACAAACGGAGCAAATTAGATGTAATACTATATTCGACTAGGGGCTGCTCGGGTCGAAATATCATACTTATTGTTTGTTAGTGTATGTATAGTTATCTTTAATGATTAGAAATGCCACTGCAGTCGGGATCACAAATACACGACAGAGTAGCTATTTATATTACAATAATATGAAGCAATTAGATCCGAAATAAAACGCACATTTGAAGAAACTGATCTAACAATATTTCTTTTACTTAAAACACACTTTCCCACGCTTTAGAAAACTACTTACCATAAAATGTATCAATTTATTGCAGATGCACTTACTTACACTAAATTTCTATAAAAGCTGGCTAGAATATGATGGCAAAGGTAACCGCACTACGGATCATCAGAGTAGCACAGGAAAAATGGAGTCGATGCGATGCCTTAAAAGAAATTTTCGCACGATTTCGGATAGGCGACTGAGACAAGACAAGTTTTTAAGCAATTTGTGATTTTTAGCCGTACGAAGATGTTACTGTTCAAGAAAAAAAAAGAGAAATGTTTGGAGATGTACAAAAAAGAATGAGTGGAGTTTGAAGAAAGGGGCTGGTAAACTGACTGACAAAGTTATTGATAATTTAACAATAGTGTACTGTGGACTAGCAATTAGACAACATCCAGATTCTGCATAAAAATGAAGAGCAGCTATTTGGGCTACATTCATTATAAATTTCACTGACCGGATCACGACACATTTATTGTCCAAAGGTGTGACAGCCTGTGTAAGTGGCGCGTTGCAGAACCAAGGTTGAGCTTGCTTCATTCATACATGACTCTCTTTTGCAAAAAAAAAAAAAAATCAAGATGCTATTAGGCCGATTTATGAAGTTTTTCTAGAGTGATTTCTTGCAAAGATGCATTGGAAAAATTGTCAAACTGAAACGACTCGTTTAGTTCATGTGTGTAGAAACTAGCTCCAAAAGATTTACACTGCGACCCATAAACAATTCAACTTGCTACCTACATTGCCGCGAATTTATTCAATGAAGGTTACTTTTCTGTATTACAAATAATGAATGCGGTGGAATTGCAGTAGGACTTGATGCCAAAAATTTCGTCATCAATTCTGATCGTCAGCGCATACAACGAGCAGAGCAGAGTATGTCCAGCGCTGCAAACTTGCTGTGCTGTCTAAAGGAAGCAACAAATTTGCAAATGCAGAAGTATGAAGAAGAAGAAGGATTAATGTATGGTGCTGGAATAGCTGACTAAGTGTATGTTGAACTATTTGTAAAAATTTTTGCTGAGAAACTTTGAACGCGTTTTTCTCGAAACATGATTTTCAAATCTGCGTAAGTTCTAGTTCTTCAAGTGTTCAATATATCAACTTAATTCTTTTTTTTCTTAATGTAAACAGTTTTTATTGGAGGTTATACTATAATATACTAAAATTGCAATATTCCACATTTTTATATCCACATACACACAAAAAAGGAATAGAAAATAATCAAATCAAAGTCCAGGTATCTGCCACATTATTTGCTTTCGACTTATTTGGTTAAATTTAGGTATAACCTCCAACAAATTTAATATATTTCTAACTCTCTTTTTATTTTCAATTTGGATCACTTTTGCGTATGCTAGAGTTACGCAGGTTGACCGTGTTTCTGTACACATTGCTACCTAGATACAAATAGCGAACGTTATAGTGGTCTTGTCTTTAAAAAAATATATTTTTTAATGTTCAAATTTTAATATATTTATTAAGAAAAAGCCGTATTTCGTATATCTTTTCCTTTGTCTGAAAAAAAAGCTCAAAGTTTTTGGACTTTTCCGATATATATATGTAAACCTCCCCTTAAATCAATACTATTTTATGTTTAAATCGCATGAAATGGGTAAGACACAATAAAACAGTAGGATTAATCGTTATCGTAATTTATTATCCAATATAATTGAAAATATAACTAAATACTATAATAGTAAAATAATATCTTATTTCCTTTATGATATTTCCATATATTATATATATATATATATAAGAAGTACACAGTGAACAAGAATTAAACGCGATCAACGTGATTCAATTGTGATCACACTCTATTATCGCACTTAACTGTGGTTCCCTGTATACGGGATTAGATAATTCACTTGTGCATTCAATGTGAAATTAATAAATGTCGATGAATTATAATGGAAGTAATTCCTGTAAAGACGATGTGTGAATACATATGCATTTAGTTTTATTCGAATGGGGATACATAGCAATTCTTAACAATGGCAAAATTCATTTCTGCTAGCACGGTTAATATATTTGCGTTTAGTAGTATAATTACATACATTTAAAGTTAATATATTGTATAAATCGGTTATATAATTAATGTACATGTACACACTCAATGTAATATATTAGGTATATGACAGATGATATATATATATTATCTATTTTTAAATTATCCACTCGCGTATTGTTCATACAAAATAATTAACATTTACTTTTTTTCCCGTATATTCGTTTTAAAGGTATTTACATCTATTTTAGATCTCATAAAGAACTAACAATCGTTTACAGTTAGTTCCAAAAAAATGTTTCTGCATGGATTCGAAAAGGATGGAAAGAACTTATATATGCTTTTACGCACAATAAATCATCAGTAATTGTTCTGAAACGTTTATCTGAAAATAACTGTATGCTTTAAAATATATTCATATATATATAAAAACATTGGTAACAATAACAATTCCATATAAATATATTAATTTGAAAACAGTTGCAAAGGGACGTTTCAATCATTTGTTTCTAAAATTAAAAAAAATATGTATATATAATATCTATGTGTATATAGCTACCCCAGCTAAGCAGAGGACGTAAAATGACGTATATAAGACGTCGATATTACGTCTTATACGTGATATCAACGTCTATTAAATGTCACTCTGCTGCTGCTTGGGTGGAAATATAATAAATATTAAATTGTTTCACTGTTTCAGATGAATCATAGTAAAACTGTATGTTTTTTCTGTTTGTTTCAGCGAAGCATTTAAAGCAATTGACGCATTCGACCAATTCTTAAAACATTAGATCCACTTCAACGCTCTTCAGAGGGGCAGATTTAGTGCGTTTTGTAACGAAAACATTTACACACAATTCATTATATGTAGTTATGTCCTAAATATTATTTTAGGGCAGGGACAGATGGTGCCAAGTATAAAGCAACCCTTATTTATGTTATTTGTTTTAAAAATTTCTGGTTTTAGCGGATTTTGTTGGTAGTCTATAAAATGCCGGTTACAAGTTTGAACGCACAAATTTCAAAAATATCTAATCGATTTTACAGCACGTTTTACTTAAATTCTACTTTGAAGTAATGAAACTATTATATATATAATATAATGAATTTCTTACATTATATTCTTTAAATTTGTGCGTCATTTTTAACGTCAAATATATATTTTTTTTGTAATGTAAGAAATACAGCACAAAATAATCTGCTAAAACTAGGAAATTTTGAAACAAATAATTTACCATACAGATAAGAAAACACAACTTATTTATATTTATATATAGTACCCTATCTAAAGTTATATTGTAGTATATTGGTCAGGAATGGGTTGTTATAATTAGTAATAGTATGGAACATGAACTACAAGCACATCACTGTGAAATGATAAAAGTCGTACCGACTTACGAGTTGAAGAATAATTATATTTTTTTTATGTGCTGTTGACAATTTCCTTTCTAAATGGAATAATGTAATTTTCAAAATTAACTAGGATAATTAGTTATTGTCTGGTGAATATACTTTTTTTTTCCGTCTTATAAAAAGGTTGAGATCGCGTATATTTACGTTAGATTCGATGAAGCAAATTTATGATATGGTTTTGAACACATCCATCGAAAATTAGCTAAAATTTCACGTTCGGATTTTGTCTCCCAAGGCTGTTTTAAATATTGTTTGTTTTTTTTTTTTCAATTCCATAGCTTTGTATATGTATACAGAGAACCGCAGCTATGTGCGATAATAATAAAATGCAGTGTTACCGCACATAGCTGCGATTACCTGTATGTAAATCTCAACCTTGTTTGTTTTGTTTATTTTATCTTTTTTAGTTCAATTCAATAACAGCACTATAAACATTAATTTTCGTTATGATATACATCCATTTTTAAAACTACAGCTATAAATATGCCTTCTCTAAGATGTGTATAAATATTACTGCAGCTAATATTCATTGAGGTTCAACTGGTGGTTTTCGCGTCTTATCAGCTATATGGATCACACTAATCGTACATGCCTAGAGCAGTGTGTCACGTCCACAATCGGCGAGGAATGAAATAATATTCAAATTGGAGAGCTTATTAGCGACTGGATCTGTAATGGGGTTCCGCCAATGTGGTTTGCAAATCGACACCCGTACTTATAGACCCGTCGCTGAGGTCTTGATGGATTCGCGAGTGTCTCGCTCTCTTGTGGTGGGACGTCGGATGGCATCTGCAGTCGCAATGCATCACGCACAGTGCCACCGACGTCGCCAAGGTGATAATGAACGGTACCGCGAAATAATGTATGATTATAGCCACCTGTTCGTCGCGTTTGTAATGCGTCAGGACCACGGTGCGGTTCTCCTTGGAATGATGGCAGGGGAATTCGGTACCTTCCGTGCCGTACATCTCGGTGAAATTCTTGCACCGCACGCTCGGCGGATATCCGCAACCTTTGATGTTCACCAGCAATACGGCGTCGTCCGTTTGATTCGGATTCGTCCCAGAATCGTTGTAGCTGACGTAGATGTGGGTGCAGTGGTACGCGTCGCTGGTGCAGCCCTCGCGGCACGAACTCCAGCTGCAGTTCGCCAAACCTGTCAGTTCTTCCCGTCTGGTCGTTATGCAGTTAACCGGTTCCGCGATGAAGTTCGAGGACAACGTCGATATAGCCGGATCGACGTACAATGGCACCAAGAACAGCAACGAAGAACCAGCTGTCATAGCGATGACCGCCAAGACACTGGTTGAATAGAACAAGGCCCTCTCGCGACATGACCTGTTCGCCTGCACCCTATTGCGTTTGGATAACGCTAACTCCTGTAGCTTCCTCTTCCTGAGCTCCTCTTGTTGATCTAGGAGCAGCTCGGAGCTACTGCTCCTCATATTTTCGTCATCCACTATGACATTACACCCCGCCACGACACCTCGTTTCACTGACAGTAATGATCTATTGTAACTACAGTGAATTCACCCCCTTGTATAGGGCGCATGTCCGATACGGCAGCACTTCTAAAGGGGTGGGTATTTGAAGTCTCTATTTTTAACTTCCAGAAATACCCTGCAGTTTTCGTTTATTTAAACAAAAAATGCAATATATTTCCTAAGCGAAGAATGCCTCCAGGCACACGATTTCCTTCAAAAATATTAAATAAAAGAAAATATGGGAATAATAACGAAAAAATATTGTTGCCATAAAAGAAAAACTATCCGCTAGAAGTTAAAATCATTCCATTATCAGTGTTTGTGTATTAAATAAAATACCTGTACATATTTATTAAAACAAAATAATTTTACCGGTATAAAATAGGATTCAATTAGTACTTCAATTTAAAATTTAGCGGGAATTACATTTGATATAGTTTACTTCCACATGCACTAACCTTTATGTATGCAACCAGTAAACCTTTAGCGATTTTAAAGCCATCTAGCGCTTAGACCAGGTATAAAATCGACGTGGATTCCTCTTCACTGAGTAGCGATACTCCGCATAAATCGAAAACGCTAGTAGATTTTCTGCAATTATTATTTTACTGACTTCAACGCAATTGATACCTTTGCGTAAAGTAAAGTAATTTCATGCTTCAACGGTGTAAAAGATACTAAAAATAATAACAATAAATTTGATTCTGCGGACAATGAGAGATGCATTGAAAAAAAAAAAACTAGAAATATTTGTAGAAATGTTAAAGCAATTAAGATATATTTAAACATCAACGACCAAAAGAAGTATTCGCCATTAAATTTGTCCTTAAAGGAAAAAAAAAAGAGCTTATAAATACAAGTAGCTAATTAAGATATAGCAATATCCTTCTCAATATATTATACAATCACATTGAATTACTAATTTAATGTACAATTTTTTCAACAAGTACCCCGCCAGCTAATTAATTACGGGTATGAATACCAGAGGCGCTAAAATGCTATTTTATCCTCCACCACAGTAACTAGCGGTTGTGTCATGCCACATTTGTTTACGTTTACCCGAGTAGGTTATGTCATGTCATTATTTAAAAGTAAATTTTGAAAACAAACCTTTAAAAATCTTTTAATTCGAACAATGTCCGATTCTGACGATGACTACATGTCAGATAAATTACTGGGGCCACGGTAATGATGTCGAAATATATGTAAAACATTTTATTTATCTGTCACTTGCAGTGACGATCAAGATATTAGGCCAGGGTTATTATTTAATCGAACCCAAAAGAGGACCCATGAAATATATAAAAAAAAGGTGGAGGAGAGAGCTAAACGACCGAAGAGTTACCATGAACAAGAGCAAGAGACCAGAGAGAAAGGTTTAAATACAGCAATATCTTCGGACAATATAGGTTTTAAGTTACTGCAGAAGATGGGTTATAAAGAGGGCAAGGGTTTAGGAAAAAGTGACGCAGGCCTTAAGGAACCAATAAATGTCACATTGAAAGAGAGCACATCAGGAATGGGCCGGGAGAAACACTTGGAAAAGGTTAAACAGAAAAAGGAGAAATTAAAGGAAGATACTTTGAAGTTACGAGAAAGAGAATATTTAACTTCTAGATACGAAAGGACCATGCAAAACACATTTAGAAAGGACTTTTTTAAAGCACAACGGATTTGCGAGGAATTAGATGAAAGAGAAGTACGTTTCAATTTATTTCCAATCAGATTTTCCCTTGATACAGTTTGTATTTTTTAGGGTATCACAGAGCCGGAATTTCCATATTTTTGGACGAAACAAGCGAAAAAACCATCAGAAGATTCAAGTGAAGATAGCGAGTCAGAAAGCGAGGAAGAAATTATAACAGAGGAAAATCTTGAAAGCATCATAGATTACTTACGAGAAAGGCACTTGTACTGTTTGTATTGCTGTTTGAAGGGCACAGACCAAGAAGATTTAAAAACAAACTGTCCAGGGCCTTATAGAACAGATCACGATGATGAATTATAATAATATGTAAATAATTACTGTTTGGAAAGTTTAATTTAAAATATATTTATAAATATTAAAACAATGTTTCATTTAATTAATAAATTTTATTCAAAAAAAAAAATGAAAATGATATAATTTAATTAAATATTATTGTGAACTTGTCGAAAATAATGCTAGCAAACCAGCCGTTGAACCAATTGATAATGCATAATTGACTGCTGGAGTGAATGACCTAAATACGTAAAAGCTGGCGAAAATTACGATAGCTAAATACAATGCGTTATTATAAAATATTGAGAATGTTGTTGCTTCGAAATCCGCGACTTCATTCTTCTTCCACAAGATTCTCTCATCTTTTTCCTTTTTACTCATCTTCTTATCTTCCGACAGTTTCTTGGTCATGTCCCTAGTCACAGCGTCCTCACGTTTCACAGCAATCTTATGTTTCAGTATGAATTTAGTATTGCGATAGGCCATTGCCAACAAGTAAGTCGACACTCCTGTTACCAATAAAAATAACAGCAAGGATGTGTATACGTCTATCATGTGGATCCTCCAGAAGAGCCATATGGGCACCGCTGATACGATAAAAGCGTTCCCGTAGAAAAGCGCGGAGGACTTCGTCGAGACGTTCCTACTGAAATCCTGCAGGAGTAGCTCTTCCTCTTTCGTAAATGGCTTGTTATGCGATTTAGTCATCGTTCGTTGCGTTTATGGGCACTGTTTCACACACGAAATCTAAATACTGTTTGAATTTTATAATCTACAGACAATCCATGAGATCATCACGAGAAAGTTGACACGAAACACGAACTTCCACGTTTACGTGTTAACATGTCAATTTGTGTTGCCAACAACGCCAACTCATCCACTCGTGTTTCTAGTTGCAGCAATTTTACGTTTTAAATTTAGTAAACGTTTGCAAAATTGTACGATGACGAAGCGAGATTGTTTATTGTAAAATAGATTATATTAAATATTTTGTTAAAAATAAACCCTGGAGTAGATTTCTGTGTTGGTAAGCCATATGGCCAAATTTAAATTGGCCGCAATTATTCTCAGTAACTTCAACGTTGAAACATAAAATTACCTACTATTTTGTACTATATTAATAGTTATTATAATGCCTTTACGTTGGACTTAGTGAAAATAGTAGTGGGAAATTTAAATTTGGCTATTAGGGCACTATTAAAGTCTGCTAATTTGACGTTTGATTTATAATTGATCAATTTCTTAATATTGAACATGTAGTGCTAATTTGGTATAATTTAAGTAGCATATATCGACTCTCATTCACCTGCTACTCTGATAGGCTATAATAATTCTAAATGCAACCTCATGAGATCCGTTTCTTAATATGATGGCGAATGGTTTAAATGTCATGGGGTAAGTCAAAAAATACATTAATTTTTTTTAAATATAAGTAAGTAATTATCATGATTTGATCGTTTATTTGTTTAGTATTACAATAGTAATTGCAGTATTTATGCCGATACATACATTAGATTCTTTAAAATGTGAACTTATGGATGTAGAAATATATTGATTTCTTTCTGTGAACGTACTTCTGTAATTAGCGTTAGCAGAGGTAATTTTAAGAATTATTAATGTGAAAGCGATACCAAGTACTAGTTTAATTAAAAGGAAATATTTTCGCAATGTACGTGAACGGTGCTCTAACACTATCGCTATAGGTTATGTTTGCTGTCAGTTTACTGCTGCCAGTGTGCAGTAAAGGGCATTTTTAATGCAAATTTATTAGCACGTGATTGTGTAAAAGTGAGTGTAAGTGGGAAAATTTGTTTACGTGTCGTTATCGATCCATTTAATCGATTGTAATCAGATACTGTGCCACGGATTTTGAATGTAAAAACGAAAACACTCGGGGTGATCCTCCTTCGGGGATATACGAAATTGGAGTGAGCGTGCCATCTATAGCTGTGTCAAAAAGCTGGAGCTACTTGAGCGCGGAGGAATCATACACAGGTGTGTCGTGGTCATGCATTCCTTAACATTAGAGACGAGCTGTCAGGAAAAGGTTGTGCGTTGTGCGCGGTGATCAATCGTTTTGTTCAGCTCGCAACGTAAACGTATTCGCACATACACAAAAAAAAATAAAAACGGGTCCGTGTTCTGTTAACAGCATCCCCTGGTTGGCCTTTCCGCGCTCGCACTGTTCATATTTACGTTGCGTCCCCTAAAAATCGAAGGGGACAAGGATTGTGGAAACAGGGCCTCGAGCACAGAGACTGGAGCAATTTGTTTTTTTTTTTTTTTTTGAATCTGTGTTTTAATTGACGGTGGCTTAGTGCGTCCGGAATTGTGATAAGTGTCCGTCTGCTTAGAGTGCCGAAAATGGCATTAAACCCGGATGAATCGGGTAAACAGGTGGTGACAGTGGACCAAAATTCTGAAACGGACCTGCAGGCTTTGTTCGACACCGTGTTAAAACCCGACAAAAATAGACCTCTCCAAGTGCCATGGAGTATGAGGAAACTTCCAGATTCGTTTTTTAATCCACCATCCACCGGATCTAAGTCCATAAATCATTCGAGAGAGAACTCTGTGGATTCGGCGTTCGGTTCTACGACCGGTGGTACAACGGGAGCCGCGGTCACGGCTATTAACACCGTACCCCTACAGACTGCCCACAACAGGGCGCACAGTTCTCCAGCATCCCTGCAGCAGACCTATTCTGTCGGGCAACAACAGCCGCCCGCGCCCGGCCACCACCACATTAAACAAAGATCTTACGATGTGCCCACCAAATCTGAGGACACCCAGCCACTACCACCAGGTTGGGAGCAGGCCCGCACCCTGGAAGGCCAGGTGTATTATCTAAAGTAAGTCCTATTCACAATTGGTATTCTTCAATTTTTCTTTTTGTTTAGAGTCGCGGAGAAAAGGACTACATCCCATAATTATATGACTTAAAAAAGTTGTATTTAATATATTTATATATACCGATTATGTTTAATAAATTCTATTAAATTATTTAGGTGGTCTAATACTATAAGATAACACACACGTTACCTGTTCTGCAACTTTCTATATTTACATACTTCCATCTCTTTCTGTTATACATTCTTGTTAGCCAACACTATCTGTTTTTTTTTTTATTCACCGCTGTATCATCCAAATTACGAAGTAACACCCATTATTATGGATATATTATTATCTCTTTTCCATATCGTCCTGCCGGTTTGATATAGAAACCATATCGAGATGGGAAAAAGCTTTGTTACCGACGAGGTTTTGGACAAACACGTTGATAAATCCAGAAGGAGAAAATGTGGTACATATATACCTGTTTTTTTTTTTAAATTCGTTTCTACCTGTTCTGTGTTGGAACCTGTATGGGTTTTGAAGTATCCCTTTTTCTTTTTCGAACGAGATACCGAGTCGACAGATAATTCCGCTCTCCCTTTCTTAATAATTTTCACGTCCCCCTGCTTTACAATGTGAAAGCACGGGACATTGTTTACTTTAATGAGGTATTAAAATCCGCTGCCATGCACCCTTTTCCGTCTGCTTTAAAACCTTGAGGTGATAAAAAATCATTTTGGCAACTTGGGCTTCAGCTTCCACATCTATGTAATTAACAGACCAGACGACTATTTTTAGATTTAAAATTTTGTGGCGCCTGTCTCGGCCATCGAACCCTTTATAGAATACATTAGTTTAAATAATGAATTTCTATTCTTATATATATTTATACAGATGCAACATGGTGGTGTACAACACATGCATACACGACAGCTCTACGAAAATACACGCGTTAAGATGCTTTATCGTTTTTCTTCGATTGTATCCAAGAATTTTCAATCGGAATTGTCGTTAGATATTTCCCTATATGAGTGTATTTTCTTTCGTACGACCTCGAAAGGGTATTGTTCGCTAATTATTGCGTTAAAGGGAATTATTTTGGTTTGTAATTAGTCTTATATGCACCTACACAACAATGTTATTCATGTGGGTACGGTGCCATGTACTTAACGCTTTCTAAAGTCGGATTTCATGTTTTCAAACATCATTTCCCAGTGTTTTTAAAACATGGTTTAATTGTATAATACCACAGCGGGATCAATTACGTATTTATTAAACTCCCGTGTACAACATACAACACGGGATATGTTCGTATGAAGTTTCCTTTGTTAAATTTTACATTTCGATTTGTTTCCCTCTGCTTTTCGAGGAAAATCTGAAAACATTTCGTAGCATTATTTATAATTATTGTGTTCTCCCTTTATACATAGAAGCCTGCCATCTAAAATACCCTGTGTGTTATATATGTATATAACGTAGGCGCTTCAGTTTAGTAATGATTTGACTGCCTCTCTATGTATTATGGTGGTGTTATTTTTAGTTCTATTAGGTATTTTGGAATCATCTGAAAACCTTACGTTTATATATATGTATTTCAGAACGTTTACATGCACATATACCCGCTGTGTGTATAACATTTAAAAATACTGGTTTTTAATTTTCGTTTTAAAACGCGGAGATCTATCGTCTTGCGGATTTTTTTTTTTTTTTTTTTTCTCGAATTAATGTCAGGAGAATTGTTATTATTGTTGTTATGTCTGATATTATGGTAACAGTAATTAAAATTAACGGAATCTGTTTGTACCGCAAAGATATACTATATATAATACACGTATTTACAGTTACAATTTGATAGATTTACATATAGGTGTGTTAATTGAACATAACACACCTTTTATTTAAGTATAATCACGACAGTTACTGTTAGTGGTGATTGCAATAATTTTACATATTATTTTAATGCTTCATTTATATATTATATTAAAAAAAAAAGCTCAATGTCAACTTTTGCATACTTTTTTTATTTTATTTAATAATTGATGAGGCGTATTTTACGAAAACGGCATATGTTCAAACATAATTTTTCAATAATTTACAGGAATGCATAGCCTTCTTATTAATTTCCTTGTATTGCACGTGACTAAAAAAGAGTATAGAAGCAGAAACAAAAGACTGGGACTTTATGCATACATGGCATCCCATTTTCTAGTATATTGATAACATACTGAACTTGATTTTGGGATTTTTGGACTTGTGTTGCTTCAGTAAAACACGCCTCAATTCAGAGTTAATGCAGCTAGTATAAGTTTTTTTTTTATATAATTAATAACACTAAAGTTTTTTTTTTGTATAATTAATAACACTAAAGTTTTCAAGTCGATATTTATTGGAATCTTCGAAAGATTTTTCTGAAAAATCCATAGATCAACGGTGTAGAATATTAGTATTGAGGATAATTTCATTAATGAATAAAAAAAGAGAAATAGTGTTCATTCATGCCGTTCCTATCTTTGTAATCTCTGCGAATTCCTGTTATTATTGCTTCGTGTACCTCGTAAAAGAGTTACTTATCGTACCAGTTATTGTTAAGTATAAATAATAATAATAAAAAAAAAATAATAAGACTAAAATAAAAGCCAAGAGATTTCACATGTGTCATAACTCGGCTTCTTGGAATCGGTCTATTTCGGAATATATACTTTCGATACGTGTAATTTGGCATTACATAGTGCCTCGGCCTCTCATTCAGTTTGAGATGTAAGTTCAAAAGGCGCCGACTATAGTAGTGTGTGCGTGCCTATATATCCCAAACCACCTCTACTAAAACTTACTTCCGGTTACAACTGACTGAGCCTAAAGCTACATTTAGAATTCCCAAAATACCCTTCCCCGAGGAACTTACACACTTATTTGAAAACCGGTGAGGTACACTTATTGGCACAAATATACGGTATAATCTCTTGGTTTCTCACCTGAACACCGTCGATGCTAAAATTATAATGTATTAATGTATACAATATGACCGGCGAAGTACGCTACGTAGCCTAACAGTACATCCTCCCAAGTTCTGTTTCTTCAACAGGAAGTGACATATGCAATTTCTCACACCTTATCATTTGCAGATTTGCAGCTAGTGGACAATGTTATGTCGCGTGAGAGATAAAATTCGCCTCATGCAGAAACGCAATCAAGGGCTCGTCCTCTCATTTCTCTGTTTGTGTTCGAGTTTCGGATGACTAATAAACACGTGTTGGAAAAATTGGCGCCTTACCATATTGACAATTCCTATTATAATAAGATATAGGCCTGATTGTCACAAATAATTTATCATCCTCTCGGACTTAAAAATATCTCGGGTTATACCTTTGAAACCAGCCGTGCGATATTTTCGTTTCCACACACATAGTAATATCCTATTTATTAGCTGCAGTGTCTTTTTTTTTTCTGCTGTACGTAATATCTGGCGTCTGTTTTTTCGAGGAAAAAAAAAAAGGTTTATCAGTCATTTGTAAAGTTTATTGGAAAACATTGGCACACATTTATATATTTTGAATCATAATTTTGCGAAGCTTCATTTTACCCGGTAAAAAATCGGCGTAATTCTTTTGCACAATAGTGTATAATCAACGTATGCTTATAACTTATACAGTTATAATGCGAAACTAATTTTTCTGCAGGTGTTATAAAAGTTATAAATTTTTATATTATGTAAATATCAACCTTGAGGCAAGATTATGTTTACTATGCTCGCTTGGTATCTATAAGTGTATTGTCATACGTGCATTTAAGTGTCTACGTGTGCTTTGTTGGGAATCCTTTAAATCGCGCTAAAAGTCCTTTTCGTTAATTCACGATCTCCAATGCATGTAGCCTCACAACTTGTGCACATTACATTCCTCTTCACTGCTGATATAATTCTATTTTTAAGAATATTTATTTATATTTTTAATCATTGTTTGACTATCAAAGTCACCAATCCAAGATTTCAGTTTTACGCTTGGTAATAACGAACGCTATTTATTAGTGCCGAGAAACAAAAGATTTGAATACCTTATTGTTGCTGTTATCAACTATTTTGAACATAGTAAGAATTATATTGATAATATCCCCATTCATTACAGCATAATATCCGATTATCGTTTGATTTTTACCTGCGATATTTTCGAAACCATTTTCCTAGGAACAATAAACATAAACGGGCGAAGGACGATGTTATAATAAGCAAATTTACTGCTTCGGAGGCATGGAATAATAATAATAATTAAAAAATTCTTAACATGTTTAGCGTGTAAAGCATTTTAGCATTTATACTGGTAATAGTTATTTGTATCACTAGGCCACAGAAACTACAGTTTTGCGGTTCACAAGTACGAATACTAAGGAGTTTCTTTGAATTGAAAATTTTGACACTAGGGCAGTTAGCACACATGTTACAAACCTCAATATTTTGACGTTTCCGAGAATAATAATAATAATGCCTTTATTGCAACAATGTCATTTTATAATCATATACATATTAAAGAGAGTAGTATTACATTGCTAGCAACCCTAGGGCGAGATTCAGAAATACTGTTTTCATCTAACCCTATATATGGATAAAAGTATAAGTTTAATACAGGTATGCCTAATAGTACCTAAAATAATTCTGCTTGTCCATAAGTTTACAATACAGATAAATTAAATTTAAAATATAAGTGTATCCATCGTACATCTACAAGCTTGAAAAAGACCAAAAATTCTTTTGACAACGATTTTACATCGACAACAGGCAAGGAGATTCCATAAAGGCAGAGCACAATAAATATTTTTCTGCAATTTTCTTTCTATTTTAATATCTATTTATCAATAATAAGTGCAATGAAGACACCAGTTCGTCTTAGCATGGTTGAACAGTTATAGCTTGATGACAATTTATCACACGTCTGCCGTGTGGAATCTAGGGTGGCCAAGCTTTAGTAACATTTTTGTTAGTACTGCAAAATGACGGAGACGCAAAAAAAAAAACTTAAAACGTTTCGAATGCCTTAATTATTGATTTTTTCTTTTCCCATCTCGCAGCCATATAACTCGAACGACCACATGGGAGGTTCCCAGGAAAACGTTGGCAGCTCAGGCGGCAGCTCAACAACACCAAAGTGCCGAGCAACTGCTCTCCTCCCCGCACCAAGTCAGCCAAACGCCGACGCAGCCCTCTACCACGTGCACAGGTAATGGAAAGCTAAATAACATTCACCACTTAATCCAGGCAAAATTAATAATACTACAAGTAATTTATATAAATAAAGCAACATGAAATCTTAAATTTAAAGGAGAGAATAACTTTTTCAGGTGTTAAGGGAAGTTCTGATGTAGATTTAGGGCCTTTGCCTGAGGGATGGGAACAAGCCCAAACAGCTGAAGGAGAAACCTACTTCATAAACCATCAAACACGCACCACTTCCTGGTTTGACCCACGGATACGTATGTTTCTCTTTTGTTTCTACATTTCCCCCTCTTCTCTAATCCCTTGTTTTTTTTTTTAACGTAGACGAAAATTCCAAAACCTGCCTGCAATGAATCTGGACTTTGTAGCATATATATGAATTGGCGAGATAATTTTGAATACGATTGCAATAATTAAAGTAAATCGGGCTGGTTTTTTTTTATTATTATTTTGGTTTCCTTAATTGCATGAGAGTAGTTTTATTTGCATCATTTTTGCCATGAAAAAATGTTGTTTTATTTCTATGTAGTAACTTGTAGATTGTTATTTTATTATTATTATTATTCTTATTATTATTATTATTTTACCTATAATTAACATTGAAGGCATAATGTATCATAGAATAGTCAATTATAAGCACAAAGCCCCATTTGCATTGGAAACTAAATTAAGTGTATGATGTATTGTGAAAAAAATCTGTGCATGTGGAACAAACGCGTATTTGTGGGATTCTATTTGTTGATTTTCAATTAGCCATACTTGAAAATTGGTCCCATTCTGCATCTTGGATATTTATAAATGTAATTGGCTTCTAGATCGTTTCTCAGTTTTGTGTAGCAGCTAGTGTTTTAAAATTCTTCAATACGTAAATCGCTGTATCGCTTATTGAAACGAAAAATAAATAAATAATAGTTTCTATATAACTTTCCCCTATATATTTACTTATATTATTTCAAGATTTTTTTATCGCTTTTATCCGTTTACAATTAAGCAATTTACTAAAAATAAATAATTAACCCATGGCAACTGGTTAGATATGCTATTAGGAAGATTGTTGCGTTTTCAGGTGTTAAGCCAGATGATGCTGATGTAGATTTAGGGCCCTTACCTGATGAATGGGAACAGGCAAGGACGACAGAAGGACAAATTTATTTCATAAACCATCAAACACGCACTACATCGTGGTTCGATCCTTGATTACGCACGTACGCACCTAGTCACAAGTCTTTATACATAATTTAAATATTATTTTCTTGTAATTTCTTATGGTTAGGTAGCGTTTCTGTCACCTAGTGCGAGGTTTTCAATGCAAATGACGGAAAATAATTCGATATTGAACCATTGATTATTCTTATAAAATAAAAAAAAAATAATTATATTATTAACACGTGAGTGTCGAAAGGTACGCACCATATAGGATTTTATTTTTCTGGTTATGAACTTCCCTAATAGCCAAATTTAAATTTTCCGCCACTATTTTTGCTAACTTCAACGTAAAGGCATTAAAATAACCATCTAGTTACTAAAAATAATTGCCGGCAATTTAAATTTGGCTATTTATTTATTTATTTATTTTTAGTTTGGGAAGCTAACAGGCGAACCCAAAAGAGCTTCCACAAATATACACATATATTACATTATTATGTGTGGCTATGTGGGTTCTATTATAAAATTGTAAGAATGTAAAGAATTTTTGGACGTTTTTTGAAATCAATACATTAAATGCAATTTATATTCTATTATGTACAAGGTAGGCATTTTGAATTAATAAACGCTTTAAAGAAAAAAATGGAAAAAAAAAATAATATTCTCGGATCATTCTTCATGTGTTCCATTTTCACACCAACAACGTCAATTAATGATACTTTTTAGGTAATTTGGGACTTATTTAATTGTATGTAGAATCTTTTGTTTTTTTTTTTTATTATTTTTAAAGTATTAAGGGTGGGTAGATTAAAAAAAAGTCAGTATCATTTTTAAGTGCAACTATAACAATTAA
The DNA here is from genome assembly GCA_004143645.1 of Protaetia brevitarsis. Classification (NCBI taxonomy): domain Eukaryota; kingdom Metazoa; phylum Arthropoda; class Insecta; order Coleoptera; family Scarabaeidae; genus Protaetia; species Protaetia brevitarsis. The sequence continues at coordinate 45,833 of RXPK01004111.1, read as the reverse complement.
GGTATGTAATTGTTATAGTTACAAATATGTGTGTAAAAAGTTAAATATAAAAGTACAACTTGATGAAAATAATAATGAGTTGTATTTTATTTATCTTTACAATAACTTTTATCATAATATAAATAAAAAATATATATAACTGTATCATTGTTATATATATAAACTACCTCGATTGTTACCGTTGATGCACTTGAAAATGCTGACGAAAAGTTATGATATAAAATACATTATAAAGTAAGTCATTTAGTCTAAATTAATGCCGAAATAAAAAAAAAAACGAAGCATTCTATATGAAGAAGCTATACGTCAAACAAACACTAGTCTATTTGTATAGGAATTCAGGTGAAAATTTTTTTTCTGCACATTATTTCGGATTCAGTTAATATGATAACGATAACATTCAATTTTATATTTGAGTAAGTTTTTTTTTAGTACTGCAATGAAGATAGTTTATTTTTCAACATAGATAAGAGAGAGAAAAAAATAATAAACAAGAATTAATAACTATATCGAACTGTAACATAGGAATATATTAAGATAATAAGATAAACCGTGTTTATTCTTTGCCGTGATTAATCGGTTTTTTTTTTTATTAATCAAAAATCTCTTGGGAAGCGACAACAATTATATTACTTTATTTAACCAAAAACGTTTTGTTTCAATTTGTATATAACAGCTGTAACAACCAATTTAAAATTATAATCTGGTATATATGTCAAAATATACATGATTCAATATTAAAAGTTATAAAATGACGCATTTGAATGTACCGCCAGATTAGTTGTAGTTCGGTGTGCTGAAGTCAGTGGCGCTTTTTTAGTACTGCAATGAAGATAGTTTATTTTTCAACATAGATAAGAGAGAGAAAAAATAATAAACAAAAATTAATAACTATATGGAACTGTAACATAGGAATATATTAAGATAATAAGATAAAGCTTGTTTATTCTTTGCCGTGATTAATCGGTTTTTTTTTTTATGAATCAAAAATCTCTTGGGAAGCGACAACAATTATATTACTTTATTTAACCAAAAACGTTTTGTTTCAATTTGTATATAACAGCTGTAACAACCAATTTAAAATTATAATCTGGTATATATGTCAAAATATACATGATTCAATATTAAAAGTTATAAAATGACGCATTTGAATGTACCGCCAGATTAGTTGTAGTTCGGTGTGCTGAAGTCAGTGGCGCTTTTTTAGTACTGCAATGAAGATAGTTTATTTTTCAACATAGATAAGAGAGAGAAAAAAATAAACAAAAATTAATAACTATATCGAACTGTAACATAGGAATATATTAAGATAATAAGATAAACCTTGTTTATTCTTTGCCGTGATTAATCGGTTTTTTTTTTTTTTATGAATCAAAAATCTCTTGGGAAGCGACAACAATTATATTACTTTATTTAACCAAAAACGTTTGTTTCAATTTGTATATAACAGCTGTAACAACCAATTTAAAATTATAATCTGGTATATATGTCAAAATATACATGATTCAATATTAAAAGTTATAAAATGACGCATTTGAATGTACCGCCAGATTAGTTGTAATTCGGTGTGCTGAAGTCAGTGGCGCTTTTTTAGTACTGCAATGAAGATAGTTTATTTTTCAACAGAGATAAGAGAGAGAAAAAAATAATAAACAAAAATTAATAACTATATCGAACTGTAACATAAGAATATATTAAGATAATAAGATAAAGCTTGTTTATTCTTTGCCGTGATTAATCGGTTATTTTTTTATGAATCAAAAATCTCTTGGGAAGCGACAACAATTATATTACTTTATTTAACCAAAAACGTTTTGTTTCAATTTGTATATAACAGCTGTAACAACCAATTTAAAATTGTAATCTGGTATATATGCCTAAATATACATGATTCAATATTAAAAGTTATAAAATGACCCATTTGAATGTACCGCCAGATTAGTTGTAGTTCGATGTGCTGAAGTCAGTGGTACGCAATCTTCTCGACAAAATTGATTTAATAGAGCGTTAAATTGCAATCCACAGGTGTTAATAGTTTTTGCATTATTACTTTAAAATAAAAGCTTGAATTGTCGTCTTAAAAATCTGTTACATTCATATCGTTATTTTTTTTTTTTTTTTACACTGTCAAAATATAAATATAAACAACAGTGATCCATTTAGTGCGTATTTTTTTGACATCGTTTTGATTTTAAACAGGGGGATAGAAAAAAAATCCTTATAATCTTAAGAACATCCTCACTTCCTCCATGTCGGGAGTGAGGTTGTACCGATATTCAATATTGATACAACGACCAGATTGCCATGGGCACATATTAACCCCCATTCCCCCCCCCCCCCTTTTTCTACTTTTACTCGTTTCGTTAACGATTAATTTGTGGTCGTTGAAGTGATGGTGCGGAAGTTTATTGTTCATTTGTCGTGTACGGATGCTGGGATACCACTAATAGGGTTCAATTTTCTGCTTCTTGTAGCCCAGCACGTTCAAAGATCTCAGGTTCTCGGTAACCATTGGCACTCATCACCGCAGTCGTCGCCGGCGAAGCAGCAGCAGCTCCGCTTGCACCTGTTACAGTTGGAGAGGGAGCGCCTGAAACAACGGCAGCAGGAGATCAGGAGGCAGCACGAACGAATGATGCGCGGCAGTAGCACGGAACTGCAAATGGACCCATTCTTGTCGGGACTGACCGACCACTCGCGCCAGGAATCGGCTGACAGCGGACTTGGTATGTACTATTTTGACACACAGCAACAGCAATAGAGAATGCACATGTAAGAGTAGATTAGCGACTGCCGACGGATGTGAGAGTAACGGAAATTTGTGGACGTCGGATTCTAGGTATGGGACCTACATTATCGATGCCACAGACGCCCGAGGACTTCCTGGAGAACATCGACGACAACATGGAAGTGGGCAGCGGCAGCCATACGATGGATACGCCCGATATATCATCGTTAAGTGATAATATCGATTCGACGGACGACTTAGTGCCTTCCTTGCACCTAGGCGAGGAATTCCCTAGCATAGAAGACGTCCAATCGTTAATACGGCCCGAAAACGTGCTCATTTGGTTGTAACAGCACCATTTCTACTTCGTGAAGAGGCAATAATGGATCACAGATGGAGCTTGTACGCGGTGGAGGACTTAAGTCTACATACAGCTTTAAATTGTAAGGTTTTTTTTTTTTTTTTCATATATTTGAGTGATACAAATAAGAAATAAGATGATTCATTTCAGTTATTTATACATCTTGATTTAAAAAAAAAAAAATTAAGGTAAAGTGAGGTAAGTGTGTAGTAAAAATGGCATAGTGCCAAGAAAATGTAACACTGTTCACATAATAAGACATATTGATAAATTTTACACATAGAAGTACGTAATATATGCTCAGTTGAAAACCTTCAATAGATACACCTTTTATAATTATCAACGGTTTACTAGAAAAAAAAAGAAATAGTAAACACTGTCAATACTACACACTTACCCAGCAAATTGGGGCAAGTATGTAATCGTTCCGCATTTTATATATTAATAGCATTATCCTTTAGTTCGGCCAAGAGTGTAATACTAAACTGATGCCTGTTTAATAAGGTATGATATATTCACAAGATATTCAAGTTATTACACGTTAGGAGATGCGAACTTTTGTATGAAGTTTAGTACATTAGTATTATAACAAGAGGACGTCCGTATTTCAATTTTAAAAATTATATATAAACAAACTACACACTTGCCCCGGTTACACACTTACCTGACTTTATCTTAAAACAAAGGGCTACGTGACATGTCTACATGACAAAAGTCTACATATAAAAAAATAATTATTAAATTAAAATTATCGTCGCTCGGCAAACTTTAGTGTTAATAACTGCTTACATTGATTGAACTAAGTTATAAGCTTCTTCGGGTGTTATTTTGTCCAATTCACTCGTCAATGCAGTTTTTCTGTTCTGCTGAGAAAAATACATTCGGTTGCAGACATCTAACTTCCTGATATCAATCGAAATCTCCTTTCTAGATGGCATTTTTCGGTTCAATCGTTCAGACAAACAGAATGGAACGTAATGGTGGTTCATTCAATGCGAAATGAAAAAAACACTCGACTGTATGTAGACTTTTGTGGTGTTTATTTCCCATTGTATCTGCATTTTTTTTTTTAAATATGAAACTACGATAGAATCGACAAATGTTTATTAAGCAAAAATTATACCAATTATTTTCCGTTAGCAGTCTATAATTTTTGCCGAAACTAAAAGATTTACATTTGTACGTAGACTTTAGTCCTTCACTGTACATAATATACCCAAACGATAATCAAAAATTAATCAAAAGTGCCTCAATACGCTGTTTATATCATATTTTCTTTTTATATAAATATATTATACTAATACCGCAAATCGGTAAAGTAAGTCCCTATTGATTTTTCTTTATTTGTAACTCCGTATCAACAGGATTTACGTGCAAAATTATTTATATGGTATGTGTAAGCACAATTTCGCTATTGTATTGTATATTTATCATCGATTTAACAACTCGTATGTAACTAAGTCTCGCTCGATTCGCAATGAAGTTTCAATAAGGGCGTTCCAATATTCGCACTTGATTAAAACAAGTTTCATAATAATTATCGCCACAGTAATTCTTTATTTTTTTTTAATTCGATTTTAAAATTGAGCCAATTATTTTGATAAAAACAATCTACGCCTTTCGAAACGACATATTCAATTTTAAATGCATCTGGGGGAAACTTCATAAATTCTTATTAATTCGATAGAAAGTGTACAGATGTCTGTCAGCGTTTTATCATTTTAATATATTTTCTTTTTTAATTGCGTTTTAGATTAAGATCAAAATTATATATGATATATGTTTATGATATTATGATTATTATTATTATTATTAACAAAATTTTCTTTTGAAAATCTAGTATTATTTATTTGTCGTGTTTAATGATTAACAAAAACTTCTTTTTTTTTTGTAAGGAAAATTTTTTATTAGCGTAGTATTTCTTATATATGCACATATCGCAAAAAAAATCAACTTGTACACATGGCTGGACCTTTGCTATGTGTCTGAAAGAATAATATCTCTTTTTAACAACAATAATATTACATCGATTTGACTCTTTTGTTGCATCAAGGAAATCAAAACAAACTGACGGCCTTTCAAATACTGTGATTATCATTTTGAGTTTTGTTTATATATACATATTATCATCAGAAATTTTATTGATTAATAATATCAGGAACTATGTTATATTTATCGGAGTATAATATATGTATATATATATTAGTGTTTAAAACAATATACAAATTTTATATATTATATACTACATATGTATTCAGCAAAAGCGTAAAATAATGATAATTATAATGGCATTCGAATGTAAAATGGCGAACGCCTCATGTTTGACACATCATACATATCTATAGACTGTTATTAATGTATAATAAGTGAATTTAACGCGAAATGCTTTGTTATAATTAATATTATATGTAGTGGCATGCAGGTAATTAGATGCGTGCAGTTTATAAAATATTAAAGTGTATATTTAAATTGTAATAATTCTACAATGTGAAATTTTTATATGTTATATACATGCTTTTTACATCGTTGTTATATAAATGATTGCTTGTGAAATGATATCACATTATCACTAACGAATTTGTTAACTATATTGTTGAATTTTTCTAGGCTACAATGACAGTGCAATATATATATATATATTTTTTAATGTTTATAAATAAATAATTAAAAAAGTGCTAGCATGTAAATCAAACAGGTTTGGAAATTCGCTTTCTATAATTTCCAAATTATTATTATTATTATGTGTATGTCAGTATTAACGTTACTAATTATTATTGTTATTGCTACTTTTTACTGTTATATTTATTTTTTTTTTTTTTGAACTGAAATGAAATCGATTTTATTTCACGTTTTTGCTGAAGCCAGTAGTCGGATCAATTTTAAACTTCTACACGCTGAAGATGTAAGAAAGGGAAAGGTATATACTAGCTGGGTTTAGTATGCACTTTCTCCCCGATTCAATTAATTTTAAGTCCCGCACAGCCTGTTCCAGCTTTAGGGAACTGTGGTAACTGTAGCGGTGTTATGTTATGATACATATATATATATATATTTCTGGTGACGAGAGATGATAATACTGAAGATAAGAATTTAATACGTGTAATAAACATATGAATATATATTGTCCTTTAATAATATGCTCACGAAACAAACAAACAGTCCATCCATTTTGGTGCCTTTTATTTGTAAATATTTGACAATCTTTTTCGTAACCGTAGCTGTTAATACTATATTAATGATATAAAAACATTTATACTAACACTTAGCTGTGCCTTTTCACTTAAATTTACTCTGTAGAATAAGTGTTTTTTTTTTTTTTTGAGATAAGAAACAGGATATATATATAGTATATTTCTAGAATTCTTTTTATATCGAAGATTTATCGGTAAAATCCGGGGGGCGGGGCCTCGATTTTGGGGCGTTCACCTTTGCGATTTTCCCTACATGTTCAACTTGTGCAGATACGAGGAAAAAAAAAAATGTTATACGAACATGATAAAATAAAACCCGAGGTGTTGGTGAATATAATTTTTAATATACAGTCGCATTATATCTTTTATTTGTCGATTTTTATGTAATATTATATAAATATATATATATTTTTAGTAGCACGGTAAATGTTAAAATGAAGTATTCGCCCGAAGTACGGATCACGTTTTGGGTGAATTTAATTTTTTAACAGTTTTTTTTTTATATAAATATATATATATAATTATGTTATGGATACTTTAAATATTGAAGATGCAATAAAAACAATTACTGTTATTATAATAGAAGGAAATAAAAAAAAATTAAACTTTTTCATGTATATTTTGATAAAGCGATATAACCAATTTTTATTTTCACGAAACCAATGTAATACTTGTTTTGTGTCCTATGTTGTGTGACCTACAAATTATAATTAATTGTTCTCTCATGAAATTTACTGTATTAGCTGTTTATTGTAAATATATTTGCAGTTTATCGATCTTTCTGGTTTTATTACCCCCCTCCTCCCCCATTCCCAGAGACATTTGCATCGCCACGTGACCGACTACCACCCATCTCGAGGAATTTTAGCTTTTTGTATAGTGGCGTCCTCAAAGGTTCTATCTTGGGTCCATTATTCTTTGTACAAACTTCGAAATCGACGGAAGCTTTTCCCCTATTAATAATTGAGGGCCTGGAAGTAAAACGGTTCAAGTGCACTCTTAACAGTTTTGAGATAAATGACTTCAAAGTTTCTTTGTGGGTGAAAATTCCAGGATAAGGCTTGTAACTATATTTTGTGACAGTTATTTCACTTAAAGGCATAAAAATGTGATGGTAAAAAATAATATATCAAGAATTAGTATCAAGCATAATTTTTTTTCAAAAATGTACTTGATCCATTTTGTACATAAAAAAAAGTTTGTAGTAAAATGATTCAAGTGCCAATATTTATTAAACTTTATTTAAAAAATTAGTCTATACAGTAAATTATTTTATCATTCATAATCTGAATCCAATGCAACATTATCTTCATCACTATCTGAATCGTTATCTGGATCAGCTATATCCTCGATTTGGTTCACGTCATCACTTTCTGGTTGGCTCTCATTTTCATTGAGAGGCACTTTCTTGGCTTGTTGTTGAATGATGCGTTTCCCTGTTTTCCCATCATGTTTTAGATTCCTATAAAATGCATGATTCACTGGTGGAATAAAGTTAAGTAGGGTAAGCAAGTTTTGGTACTTCGCATCTTTTATTTTTATAGAACTTAGATGCAACGGCTTCAGTATAGACCATCGAAAAGACGGACGTCCAACTTGAGAGCTTCCCCATTGTGCACATCGTATACTCAGTATCGTTATTAAGGGTTCTTTTGTACTTAAAGGATAGCCTTTCATTTTTTTGATATAGAAACCATGAAATTTCTCTCCACTTCAGAGAAAAACCATCAGTATCTTTTTTAGGGTCTTTCATTATTTCATGAAGTGGTGAAAAAGAGTAAAAATCATTTCTGGTCATATTGTATACAATAAAATGTTTTGATGTGTTCCTTATGACATTTTGCCAATCTAATGGGACAAAAACTTGAGGAATTTGCCTTTTCTTCTTTTCAATTAAGCCAAAGCTGCGATCACACTCCATATAAGTGTGTCCAGGTTCTAGAAATTTATGGTGAATCTCGACTACATTGGTAGCTTGAACGGTAAAACTAAAGAGCTTACTAATATTCTTATTCTTATTTTGACCCCCACAGGAATCACTATATGCAATAATCTTTGATACCGTTGATGGCAGACTTTGGATAAACTTTATTAAGCATGAACCTATCTCCTGCGAACCCCTTGACGCAACACTTTCGTCCCATACAAACATGTGACTCTTCCCTGATAGTAAATCATAAACACAAAAGTTGTAGGTCCATAGTTGACGAAGGTAAAATACTTTAGAAGTGGTTAATAGGGGAGTTGGCAGAGCCTGTTGTAAATCGAAGCAAATAACGACCACGCTTTCATCATTTTTATTCTCATCAATATCATCTTTCTTGGCATCTGTAGCCTTCTTGGCTTTTCTTTGGTGCAACTCCAAGTCTCGCTTGGCAGTGTTTACTATGTTTTTCATCTTTAGAGTGTCTTATTAGATTTTGCAAGTTATCACAGCGGCTGCATGTATCACTATAGGGCTTGTGAAATCTCAAGTTGAATTCCGTATTGAAAATGAACCTGTAGTAGGATTCTTTCACGGGTACTTCTTGTTTTTCAATGCAAAATTCTTTATAGAGTTCATACATTTTTTTTATACTTAGTTCACCTGAGATATTTTGCATTTGGGTTGTCTTTTCTTGAATAATGGCTACGATATTTTGGGAACATATTTATATGGGCTATAACAACATTTCTGGATGATTCCTTAATTTTATTTGGAGGTTCCTTTTTACCTCGCTTATCAGGTTCAATCATACCATCTGTCGTTTTTTTACATACTACTTGAAATCGTCGTACAGAAATATCAAAGGTATGCAAAAAAAAATGCTTACATACACGCTTTCCCAATAGTGTGATTTCTGTACTGTATCCCTTACTAGAAGAAGCGGTGGCTTTACGTCTATTGGGTTCAGTTTTTTTTATACAAGAGGACAGAAATGAAGTTTGTAGGTCATACGATGGAAGTTGATAAAATTTCGTGAATAACTTACGTTTGTCAGCTTCGCTAATGTCATTGCACTGATATCTACAAACGTAATTAAATTCTTTCAGTTCTCTTGCTTTTTGCGGTTTATTTTTCCTTCCAACATACTGTTTTCCTTCTGTTCGTAGTCTTTTAGCAGTAGTGTCCTTCCACTCATTTGGACGTCGTTTTACGTTGCCTTGTTTTAGCTGGAGTTATATGTTTATTGTTTTCTACTCGGTCCTGTGTATCGGGAACATAATCAGAATCCTCGTCAGTCTGGTAAGGCTCCGAGACTTCTACATAAACAGAAAGCAAACATCTTATGTAATAACCTAGCCATACTTTCTGAATATAAATCAAGATAAACACATGCTAAGAAATTGACATAACCTAACATACCCTCTTAATGTAAAGCAAGATAAGTAAATGCTAAGAAATTTAAAGTTTACTTACCATCACTTTCTGGATCAATATCATTATCCATTTTATGACTTACGAAATGTGCTGATAATCCTTTCAATATTTTTTTCTAAACTGAATTAAAATAAAACTGATCTTTGCAATTTACAACTTGTAAACAAAGCACACCAAGTAATAACTTCAAATCTGAAAACAGAAACTGTCCACTTGAACCGTTTTACCACAGACCGAAACTGTAAAAACGTTCTAGTGGTAAAGAGATTCAAGTCCACTTGAACCGTTTTACCACAGACGAAAACTACAAATATTTTCATTTGTTCATCAGGATCATGGAAGATGGAGCCAGGGGTCGCGAAATTCACTTGAATCTATTTACCTCCAAGTAGAGATACCTTTTAGGAGTAGCATACTGTACTTAGTTAATTTTTTAGAAAAAGTACACTTGAACCGTTTTACTTCCAGGCCCCTCAATTATTATCAACACCCAATCTCCCAAATCCGCTAAGGCACAGTTTTTATTAGATGGTAAACCTAATATTTGAGGTCTGTTTTTCCGCATTAATTAAGAAACGATAACGGCTGTTTATATAGGATTTTTCTTTTTATTTCGCTCAAAAAATATCTGATTACACTTAATCCTTAAACACTAACGATTTTAAACCTACAACAAGGCACAATAAGCGTACTTAAATCGTACAGATTAATATGTGTCCTACGGTTACCATCTCGTCCCGACCAAAACCCAATCGGTTCCTGTTTCCGACTCAAATCAATTTTACTGTACAAAATATTACATAAAATATACGTATAAGTCTTATAAAGGTATAAATTAATAGCGATAATTTATATATATGTATGTGTTATATCACTAGTTATGTTATAATGAAACAAAAAACCGTTTATTTTTTTTTTTTGCAAGAGTTTCAAATTTTACTTGAACAATAAATAAATGCACATAATAATTTGTTATTCCGAAGCAACCGGTTTCCAGGACGTTTCGAGTTTATTTTGTTTAGGTGTGTAACATTTAAAAACGCCAATTTAAAGTTTTAACAATTTTTATTAAACCTTTTCGACTAAAATACAAAAAAAAACGAAAGGGGTTGATTGAAACTGTGTTTACGTGATGATCGGATTCAATTTCAACATGTTTTGTGTTTTTAGTACGTGTATGTGATCGCAATTAACTCATTATGTAAACACAGTGTTGGATATTTTGAAGAGAGAAACTGATAATTTTTTTTTTATTCGTATATATACCTCTTAAAATGTGTCATTCATTTCATTTATTGCTTCGAAACACTACAAAAATATGAACTATTTACAGGTGGCATTAAAAAAATACTTTCGGTCGACCCAATCGAAATGTGATCGTGAAGTTCAAGAACAAAAACAGTCTTTAATATACAATGTGTTTCAAAAATGAACACAATAAAAAAAAAATAGCCCTAACACTATCATGTAAATAGAATGGAAACAATGATGGAATTAACAACTAAAACGGTTACATTTTTATAATTGCGATAATAAAATAATATAAATAACGTATTTAAAAAAAAAAAAAAGGCAGGCGTGTAAAACATTTGGAACACATTGTACACACAGCACATTTAATAATCAATCGTATCACACTTATTCCAATGTTGTGTTCTTCATTGAAGGCAGTGCATAAAGGTACTCAAAAAATGATTTCGTCTCATTTCGAAATATTGCACGAGAAAGCAATTCGGTTCAAATCAATCAAAAATGAACGAAAAATTATTATATGCATTTACGTTATGATAATAGATGATGAAATTAACTGTTTCTCTTTTAATTATATATCTTTCTTTTTTTAAGTACAATTAGGAACACAGTACTACTCCCTGATTTTCATTTTAAGAGCTCGCATTCTCTTACAACCAGCAAAGAATTGGTGGGCGTTATCAAAAAATGGGTTTTAAAAATACTGTTTCTTTTTCTGTTATAGTTAATAATTCTTCTGCGATACTCTCTAACTACGCTAAACAAGTTTGTTATTCTTTTATATTATAAACACTAAATGAAAAAATTATGAGAACTATGCAACTAACGATAATTCAATATTCAATTTGAACGGTAAAAATTAAATTAGGAATAAAACAAACGAAAAAAAAATGAACAATAGAATAATGACCGAAAAAAAATCTTGTTTGAGCACCATAAAGGATTCAAAAAACCTAAACAATGATTATAAATATTATACGATGCAAGATTTTGAAGTTTTCTTTTTTTTTTTTTTTAGAAATTCTGTTGTCGCTTTCGCTTTGTATCCATGGCATCTAGGATGGGTTGTCTTTTTGTCTGATATCTCCTACGTAATTCGTCTATTTCTCTCTCCATTTCGGCGTCCAAAACCGCCATCTTCTGTTGCAACTCCTCGTAACTCAAGAACTTCAACTGGAACACACAGGCTAGAAAAATTCGCTCTTTTCCGGTTGAATCGACGGCTACTTACATATTCGAAGTCCCCATCTGTGAATGGCATTTGAAAACTAGGCTTATTATCAGGTAGTTGAACTGCTTGAGGTGATGGCACTTGATTTACCTGCATGTGATAGTGGCTCTGGAACCTCTGCTGTTCATCGACGTTGATCTCCGGCCCGTCTAGTGTGGCCGGCGCACCAATACCATTACCCTGTTTTTACGACACATAAAAATCCCACATACTATAGGTTTAATATCGAATTTTATACCTTTACTTCGGCCTCCTTCTTATCGAAGTGATCCATGAATAATGGTCGATACTTTTTCGCTTGAGCAGATCCCGTGTCATGACCTATTTGTGGAAATTTATTTTAACCGAAAATGTCAATCTCGTTTTAAAATGCGTGGACATACGTTTCATGGTTTGTTCGTCTATATCACTGTTTATGACCATCGTACCCAATTCCGACTGTAACTCGACTAAAGTGCCGCTCTGGGACATTGGCAAGAGTGTGCCACCTTTTCCTGGAACTAAAGTACCTTCATCTGTGCACTGCACCATAGTTTGGTTGGTCACCGCGATGTCATCGTCCTAAATGGTAAAATAAGCACTTCAAACCTATATTGGATACATTCACAATGATTTACAGTGGAGGAAATTATTCTACTCTGATTAACAGATTAGATTAGGGTACTACTATACCTATCGACAGCTCGTCCAAGTGCACATTGTATATACAAAAAAAAAAGAGAATTGAGAATTAAGACACTTACAGATTCCTCATTTATATTCGGTTTAGCACCAACAGGAGTGGTGATTGATATATTTTTATAACTTTGGTTCTCTCGTATCGCATGGGCGTCCGCTATCATTTGACTAAGGATCGTTGGTGCTTTCGCATTTCCTGCATACACAACATTAAACATTAGGAGTTATTGTCTGCATCATTCATAAAACCATACCTATGAATACGTGATTTAACAAATCAGAGGCTGTGGCACGTTCTTCCGGACTTTTAACTAAACAAACACTAACAAAGTCTATAAATTCAGGGCTCCATTTATCCGGCTCTCTGAACGACGGGGGCGGTTTCGTAGGTATCATAAAAATCGCCCTCATCGGATGTATATCTCCGTAAGGGGGCTTCCCCTCGGCCATTTCCAAGGCGGTTATACCCAAGCTCCATATATCGGCGACACAATCGTATCCAATCTCCTGTATAACTTCAGGTGCCATCCAAAATGGAGTACCTGAAACGATTTCAAAATCACCCAAAAGTAACAGATAGCACTGATGTGAGATTATCCACCTATTACTGTATTTCTTTTGGCCATTGTGTCTGTCAATTGGCCCGCCACCCCGAAGTCGGCAAGTTTGGCATGTCCCTCTGAATTCAATAATATATTACCGGCCTTGATGTCCCTATGTATCTTCCGCCGTAAATGCAAATACTCTAAACCCTTGAGCGTATCACATAAAATGGTGGCGATCTCGTCCTCCGTCAGCGTCTTTTTCCGCAGCCTCATTATATCCGAGACGGAACCGGCGCCGCAGAACTCCATCACAATCCACAGATCTGTGTTCTTGAAATAGCTTCCGTAATATTTGACGACGTAGGGACTGTCACATTGTTGCATGATTGAGATTTCTTTTATGATTTCTTGGAGATCTGTATCGACAGGTACTTGCTTGATGGCTAAAACTTGGCCGGACTCTTTGTGCAGCGCCTTGTAGACGCTGCCGTAAGACCCCTCCCCCAGTTTGCATATTATGTCAAAGACTTCTTCGGGTTGCCTAGTCAAACTCTCTTCTGATAACTTTTTCAACTCACATACAAAGGAAAACAAGATTCACTGTACGCCTTATCACGTAAATTAAACGATTCGCAAGGGGGGTCCCTATTCCGTGACACGGCCAAAAATACGAATCAAATAAGTCCAAAAAATGAGGTTAAGAACTTCCTTTAGAATTTGGACAGAAAAATTGTGTACCTTCCGCGAACGGACAATCACGTTATTCACGTCTTTTCGCATACCTTTTGGAAGACATTGTTGGTTCATGAAATTGTCATAGGCTGTTGGTCGTATAAATCAGGTTTCTCATGTTTAATAACAACGAAATTAACAGCAATTTATGAAATTTTGATTATAAAACTCCATGTTGACTTGCACACCAACTCCAGTTTTGACAATTAATACAACAATGTGGGTGGGTAACTCGGCTGAAGATATTGTAGGAATCTAATTGATTCCGATTAAATAATTTAAATTGTGGATTACTCACGAAATAAAAAGGAGAGTTGGATATTTACTGGCGATAAATAATAATAATACGGTCCAAATATTTAATTAATCTTATCTGAGAATATTTTAGAAATTACTATTGATGTAGTTATTGCAATATAGATGTCGGTAATAAGGGAATCAGTTAGGGGGCGCTTATAAAAAGTTTAAATTTAAAACGCGGGAATATTTAAATATTAAATTTGAATTTGACGTAGATTTTTGTCTGTTTTTTACTTATTTTATTTCATAAGGGCTATTAATCTAGTCTTAGAGACGTAGTTATCTGGTGATTTAATGATTGCTTGCCCGTTTTGGTACTTTTTACTGGTGGGATAAGCAAAAACTTGCCCAAGAGGTAGGGGAAAGTCAAAAGTCGGTCTTAAATTTATCTGGTAAGCTCGTTAGCGACGTTTAACAGCGTATAAAGGTTATTTTTTTTCCTCGGTGTAGGTATAAGGTAGATTAAACAATACCGAGAAGGAATGTGTAGCAGTATCGCGTATATATCCGCATTGAATTATATTAAAATAGTTTTATTATGTACACACATACACTCGTAGGCCACGAGCTTTTGGTATATATGTATATAGGTACAGATATAAAGGAACTCGCGATAGTACATTTCGAAAGTTTAAAAGTGAAAAGGCTTTGTGTTATATGTTGTAGAGTTTGGGAGTGCTCCATTTAGGTCATGCCGAGCAAGTAATGTACGGGGACAATGACCATGCTCTGTAATAACAGGTTTAGTAGACTAGAGTGCGGGTGGATGTAACCTGGACCATGTTGAAATGCAGTTACAACGTCCGAGAAAGATTATGCTCATCCTCCTGCCCACACCGCGCCTGTTTTCACAAAGGCTTACGAATATCTAGGCCTTAGATTTTCCACCAAAGTTTCGAATAGATAAAACGGGAGAGGAATCTGGGGAATCATCGTCCACCGTTGCGATAATTAATATGCATAGCACGTGTACACTTCGTTTATATATATTTTATTTAGCTATTCTTTCGATATAATTACTCTTATGTAATATCTAACTCGTCTTAAATACCATCAGCATCACTATTTCGCAATTATAAAAGTGCTTTGGGGGGAAAAAAATGAGAGACATCCCAACACGCTTGGCGATAAATTAGAATTTGGTTTACCGGGAATTAGCATATTGAACAAGGTGCTGGCCGTCTGATGTACCGCAATGGTTATTTATAATTTCCCCACCACCGATGGCAACTGATTTGTGCATTTCTCGTCCGTATAAACAGTGTAATGTGCAATATCTCGTGTCAGAGGTGCATGCTTAAAAGCAATTTTCCATATAGGCATGTCCAATTTAGATTTTGCATCTAAATACACTTACGTTCAAAGATTATGTGATGTCCCATTTAAATCTTGTAATGTTGCGTATAGAAGGATATAAGATTAACTAAGGATTTTGTAAGAGTTAATGATAATTTATTTTATTGCCCAACAAGTTACCCCAAGCACTGAACAAAATATCAAGTAAAAATGAACACAGTTCTTGATTATATAGTTACTTGAGGGAACATTACTCGGTTAATAAATAATAATTTGATTAAATCCGACAAAGAATATAAGTTAATGCTGTTCTGTTCAGAATTGCTGCAAAATAAAAGTTTTTGAGTGAAGTTTGATCAAAATGACTGAATGGATTATTTCACAGTATTCTTAGGGTAACATCGCTTTTACAATAGGCTTGCTGTATTTGTTTGGTATGAGCTGTAAATTTACAAACATCCATGTAATCGAATATGTTTATTCTGTAAATTTACTTCGCAACATGAATATTACTGTTAAAACTATAGTTTTACACTCAGGACGTTTACGTTAATTTCATAGATTGGATATAGATAGAGAATTCGTTTCTGAACGTGATCTGTCACAGGTACACACAAAAAAATCTATTATCAATCTGAATATTTTTATTTATTCAGAAATCGAAACTTAATATATATTTAAATGAACTAAACCTTGTTGGTTAGAACATAAGAGTAGATTCTCTAAAAACACAATATACACTGTTGAAAATTTTAACACTTTTTTGACTAATTTAATAGTCAGGAGAGGTCCACACTCTTTTCGTGTTATTTTGTCGAGAACTATAGAAGTTTAAATTTGACGAGCAAAGATAGTCAGTCAAGTATTGTCTATTGCTAAGGAGTTATTTTGTCCAACTGACACGTGGAATTATAAAATACTTATAGTCACATTTTATTTGATCTAGACTGGACAAATTTACTAGCTGTTTAACTAAATGAATGCGATCTATTGGGTGTTTTAACACCATTTTCTAAACACAACGTCTTTTTAATATGCAACTCCTATTTCTTAGTGCTATAATATTCTCTCTTTAAGACGTTTTCTCAATTATAAATATGCAAAACCACTCATTCACAAGTTTGGTTTAGCTAAACGTACCAATTTTAAAATGATTTTTTGAGAACCTTATAAAATTAAGTGAATGTTTATGCTATTTGATTCAAGTCTAAACTAATGCGTAAATAGATGTTTCAAATACATCTTAAGATGTTGAAATTTTTTATGCCCACTGGAATTACTTTTAATAACACGAGGTTACACTTTGCAAGTCAGTCACATTTGGTGGTTTGTTTGGATATGTTAATACGGAGAATCAAACACGAAAACAGATACACGTGCAATGCAGGTGGTGCGTATAATGCAATACTGTATTAGAATAGGTGGGGTTTCTATATTTTTATCCGAAGAAAAAATTCTGATTGGTTGACGCTTCTGAATGTCTAGAAAAATAGTCAATCCTCATATCTGAACAAAGAATTCACACGAAATTCTAGTCATTTCTGTTCTATTCAATACTCGTAGTCAACTCGTCTGGCAAAGTTTGGAAAAATCAACACTAAAATATTTGACTAGCGCAAAATTAACGCCAACACCGTAATATTTTCAACAGTGTACTCTTAGAACAAATAGTATAAATATTTGCATTGAAGTATACTTCCTCCAAATGTTTATTGTTGTTTTGTAAGGAATAAATCTATGCAATCATAGTGAGAAAATCTGTAGATTCGAAATAAAATCCCTTATACGTTTGGTATAATGAATTACTATATAAAATCATTAAATGTTTTGTACTGGAAACATGAAATATCAAATTGAAATTACCATAATAATAATTTTACTGATTATTATACTGATTGAAATTATATCAGTAACCAACGCCGACTAGATACCAGGGCATTGAGTGGGAAGTACTCCTGAGAACACCCGCGTCGCAACGGACGAACGCATAACAATCTATACGCATCAATATCCCGTGCGCACTCCTGGAGTACCCCGATACGGTACCATCTCACAAACATTGTAAAACTATAAAGTATGACAGTAAATTTATTTAATTACATAATATTTCTATATTTATTAATTTTCCTCTATTGAGGTTTTTTGGCGTTACAGACACAAAATTAGTAGGTAATTATTACCCTTGAATAGTAGAAATGCTTAGATTAAGCAGGTAAGTATTATCAGTTCAATATACTTATATTTTGGAAGCAAATAAAAAAGCAATGCTTCAAGTAATACTTTTATATATTTCTATCAAATGTACATAAATTATTAAGGCATAAATATGATTGTTTCCAGTTGAAAAAAATCTATTTACTTAAATCTAAAATAATTATTTTTGTAGTGAAAATATTATATGTTCATTAATAATTTTAGTATATTGATTACATTTGAATTACAAAATTTTTTCGTCTAACAAATTCACGGGTTTAGCAAACTGAACAAATTTTATTCTCAATATAAACACATCATCTTCTCGCTTATTGTATAGGAAGTTATGTTACATTCAATGCGATGCATTTATATCAAAATTTTAATTAATTTTAATAAAATAATATGGTTCAATTAACCAAATATTTAACTCAATAACTTGAACAGAATTTAGCAAACATCAAACAAACGGACTTTTCATTGGGTAAAATTATGGACGTTGATACACAGTAAAAATGATTACAGTAACATTCTTGGTAATTTTACGCAAGGAATATTACTGTAATTTTACAAATCGCCGAGAGAATTTACATCACGCTGTAAAATTACAATTTTATAATTACATTGCGTGAATGTAAAAGCAATGATTTTTGTTAAAATTCCAATGTTCGTTCTGTAAAATAAGTGCATATTTACATTCTGCACTTGTAATGTTCCTTAAAGTTTTTAATGTTGTGCGAAATTTAACCTTAGTAACTGGTTAAAAAGTTACAGAAAGATCTGGTTGCATAATGCGTTTGTATACGCGATGTTTTGCTGTTCATAACTGCCAACGTTTTAAAACAGGTTCGAAACGTCATTTCTTAGATATCTCAGAAGATATTTCTGCCAAAATTTCCAGAGAAATACCAATCTTTGAAGATTGTGTGATTATATTAATTACACTGAACGTAAAGATAGAACAACATGCCTTGCTGAATATGTATGAGAGAGAAGACACTGTCAGTTTGATGCATGTACGTATCTGTGACAGATCGCATTCATAAATGAATTTCTCCCCTCTACCTGCTGTCGTAAATATCCCGAGTGTAAAATTATGGTTTTCATCTTGCTGTAAGTAAATTTACGGAGCAAATTTATCGCATTACATTGATGTTTGGAAATTTACAGTTCATACCAAACAAATACAGTAAGCCCATTATAAAAAACGATGTTAAAATAATATAACAATATTTTTTTTTGCTATGCAGAGGTAACTTTTATTTTTAAGTTAGTATGTGTTGTATCTGTCAGATTCTAACATATTTACGCTTTTATCTAAACTACAGGATATTAAATAGTAAATATTCTCTCAGATCCTTGATGATTACATTAAAATAAAAAAAAAAAAATACATAATTATTAGAGAATTTGCGGAACGTAAATAGATTCATAGATATGTAATTTAAGCATTACTTTAAATAACTATGAGCGCATTGGTCGTACGTAAGTATACCTTTTATTCTTATATCTTTTTTACCTTACCACGTACCATCTTAATTCACGTACATTACTGGTATTGTACGATACAATGAAAATAATGCAATACGCGGCTAAAGAAACCCAACATCATATCTCTAAGCATTACGAATAAAGAAGGGGCCGCTAAGATGCTGGTACAGCGGCCGGTACCGCAGTCTTCATGGGTTTGCTATGGTGTTTACTATACTATCTTACACACTTATTTTAAATTTCACGTGGTTTTTATGTACTGAGTACGGCCGTGGTGTTTCGAGGATGATGTGCGTTTTAAATGTGTGTTAAAAGTTCCTTGTCAACTTCTCTCTACAATAAACCAACATGTTCGCAAGGTAATTTAATGGCATTATTAATTTATATTACTCGACAGGAATGAGATAATACATCCGATTAAAGAGAATATTTGTGATTCATTTGCGCGTAATTTTAATTTCATTTAAGACAGTCAAGGTATTTGAAATCGCGATTAGTTAAAACCGTATATACAAACTAAGAGGCGTTAGTTAATATTTCTTTATGTGATTTTCTAAATTCCAAAAGCCAAAAAAAACTTAATTCCGCATCAATTAAAATACACTCCCAACAGATTTTATTATTGTTTAATTAGATTAATTATTTTCGAAGATATTCATTGAATTAAATATGGCATTTTGAATCAAATCGGGGCCGATTAAAATTGCGCGGGAAACAAAATCTAACCGACGGCATATTCATACTCGCATAATGTTGGAACAAACAATTTTTATTTTTTATAAAAGTGTTAGACTTTAATCGTTTTGGGTGTTCAGTTTTTTCGGGCAAAACTGGCACCGTAGCAAATGTGCCGTTTCGGATTCAATTTGGGACATTAAATATTTCAATAGTGCCGATACTGTCGATGAACGATTGGATACATATGGAATTAAATTGTATTAGATGCGGATGAGATAGGCCTGAGATGTAATAGAAAGATGTGACAAACTCTTTTTTTGGTTTTTTCTTTTTTGAACGCTGTTTGGGGTTATTAAGATTATTTCATTAAAAAGATTATGTTTGTTATGCCTCTTGATGAAGTCTAATGCGATATTTACTGCAAATCGCAATTCAAATTCCCCAAAATTTATTCTTAAGAAAACATAAATTTATCTCCTTGATGTATATACAGTCGCGAGCAAATGTTATAGGCACCTTTCACAAAACTAATGGGTTTCATGTTTCTTGCATTTTTTTTGTGACAGTTATTTCAACGTTTATATAATCGTCTCTATGGTTACAATAGTCTTTATATATACCTTTGTAAATATATTATTTTTTTTTATATATTTTCAAGTCTTCGAGAAGTCACTTTCCCCCTCCCATCTAAAAAGTATTATAGCTGTACTAAAAACACTCTAAAATGCAACAAATTAATAAGATCCCTTAAAATACCAAAATATTTATAATGTATTACCTACAAGTTTTTATTTTCTTATTTCTTACTGTGATATTCGCCCAAAATTTAGGGTGCCTATAACATTTGCTCGCGACTGTATTTATAGCATGGTCAATATATTAATTAACAACCTGAGAAGAATTGTAACAGAAAACTTTATAATTAGTTATGTTAGAATCATATTAGACTGTATAATTTTTCTAATAAACAGAAATATATGAATGCATGCTATTTATTAGATAATGCATTATTGTCTCCGAATTAATACATTGATTATAATTATAATCCGTTGTAATATCTATTTTTCTCCGTGAATATATTGTTGTGACAAATCCAACTGGTACACTAATTAACTTCCTTGTACCTAATTATCTTTATTGAACATTTTCATAAAACATGTATATAAAATTTAAATATATATGATCCCTTCTTTCGATAAAATTTCTTCACCTTACTGAGAGGTAAATTGTAAAATTATTTTGATTATTTACCAATAAAATATCATATTATATTCATGTTTTAACATCATGATGAAAGTTACGAAAAATAATTTAAACTTATAATTATAAAAATTGCAAATTTTCCATCCCATTTCCACAAAACAAAAAAAAAAATCGGTTGATATTAACGGACCAATTTGTCATACAAAGAATCGTTAGTATTTTGACATCATTCTTTTTAAATCCGTTATCACTCTGAGAATTTTGATATTTTAACCAAAATTTGTGTTTTCGGTTTATAATTTCCTTATTTTACCCTAACTTATTGTTGTGCTTATTACCTTAATTAAACAACAATTAATTTCGCATTGTTTCTCTAGCAGTTTTTGTCTTAAAATCCTGCTATGCTATTAACAAATTAAGCGCGGGAAAAAAAAATGCCAAAATAACCCATCAAGTATACTGAATAATTACGTGAAAACCTAATTTCGATAGCTTTAATTTTACTCTAATTATTCACCAGATATAAACATATATTCAATTGTCAAAATTAATCCTGAAATACGTCAAAAAGGACACGTATTCCTTTCGTTTCGAAAAGGCTATGGTATAGGAGTTCTGCACTGAAAAACCGATTCGTTTAGGATAAAAAAATAATATCGTGAAAAATTAGTTAATTCAATAAAATATTTCAAATAAATAAAAGGTTAAATGAACAAATACTTTTGCTTCTACGTTAATCGAATATTTATTTGCGCATATTTAACTCAATATTTGATTAACAAGAGTATATATGGCTGATTTTGTCAAACGTCTCGGAAGAATCAAGTGAATCAAGTAGCCTGTTCTAAAAAATAAAATTGTTAGCATGTAAAAGCTTTCGGATTAGAGTAATTTTTAACAAATTTAATAACAGGTATACACTGTAAAAAATTACAGTAATTTTGCCATGGTAAATCAGGAATATTACATGTAATAACGTTGTGAATTTACCACAATAAATCATGTAAATTATGTTTTTTCTAGGATATTTAACATGGAAAAAGAAATTTCGGTAAAATTTATAGCTCTTTCATGTAAGTTTAAGATGTAACAAAAATTCAAAAGGAAAATACAGGAAAAAACATGTACAATTTTGTATTTACTCTCAAAATTTACTTAAAAGTGTAAAATTGACGTTTTTTTTGGGGGATTTAGCGCACTTTAAAAGTAATTTTACTAGTGAACTATTAATTTTGCTGTAAAAATATGAGGATCTTTTATATTTATTTGTTTTTACTTAAATTTTCGGGTAAAACTATAGATATCATGGAAAATACGAAATTCATACGCCGCAACGTGATTGGTTATTGGATTATTTATCTGTGCGCCTAGGTAATTCTATTCGTTGTCGAACTTATTATTGCTCAATGATATCATGTACGTCAAAACAATCGTAGGTTTCGCGTAAGCGTGTTCATCTTGATGCCTGCTTGAGCGTTTCAGTATGACCTATTTGGGCGCTATAAAAGAATTAGGTAAGTCGCTTGCTCTCTTTATAAAAATAATATGAAAATTATTCAGTGTTCGTAAAATATAGAGTTCATATAATTTACATACGAATTTTACAGTACAATCTTTGAAAAACATCAGCATGTGAAATTTACTAGATGGTAGAAATTTTACCTTAGAAGCAAATTATAGGCAACTTTGTTACCAACGATTTTACATGCAATTTTACTGCAACTTTTTTTACAGTGATAGGTGCTTATCAGAAATGATTGAGAAAAATTAGCGTTAAATATTCATAAAACATATTTAAATATTATGTGCTGCTTGAGTTGTTCTATTATGTGGCTGAGTGTTCTTATGAAGTATTTGATGATAGTAAAAACTATATAACAAGCAATTTTATAATGCTTTATTGAAAGTCATATTTAGTGCAAAATAAATGATTTTTTTTTTATGCATTACAGAACACTGTTGTAAAAGGCTACAGCGCTTCTTAATATTCTTTAATGTGCTTCCTTTTTCCCCTCAATAATTTGAGGAAGATCTGCAGGATTCTGAGGGCAGATTTTATTGTTTGTTTCTTACCATTTCTTAAAACAACATTGACAAGCTCTTTCCGTGTGAAAGCAATACTTTCTGACAAGCACCAACGGGCTTGTTGTTGCAATAATGTCCCAGATCATTCCAAGCACTGTTGAAAATTTTAACACTTTTTTGACTAATTTAATAGTCAGGAGAGGTCCACACTCTTTTCGTGTTATTTTGTCGAGAACTATAGAAGTTTAAAATTTGACGAGCAAAGATAGTCAAATATTGTCTATTGCTAAGGAGTTATTTTGTCCAACTGACACGTGAAATTATAAAATACTTCTAGTCACATTTTATTTGATCTAGACTACACAAATTTACTAGCTGTTTAACTAAATGAATGCGATCTATTGGGTGTTTTAACACCATTTTCTAAACACAACGTCCTTTTTAATATGCAACTCCTATTTCTTACTCTATAATATTCTCTCTGAAGACGTTTTCTCAATTAAAATATGCAAAACCACTCATTCACAAGTTTTGGTTTCAACTAAAGTACCAATTTTAAAATGATTTTTTGAGACCATTAAAATTAAGCGAATGTTTATGCTATTTGATTCAAGTCTAAACTTAATTGCTTAATAGATGTTCCAATACATCTTTAAGATGTGAATTTTTTGTATCCCACTGGAATTAACGTTTAATAACACGAGGTTACACTCTGGAGAGTTCAGTCACATTTGGTGGTTTGTTTGGGATATGTTAATACGCAGAATCAACTCGAAAACAGATACACGTGCAATTGCAGGTGGTGCGTATAATGCAATACTGTATTAGATAGGTGGGTTTATATTTCTTATCGAGGGAAAAATTCTGATTGGTTGACGCTTCTAAATGTCTAGAAAAATAGTCAATCCTCATATTCTGAAACAAAGAATTCAACACGAAATTCTAGTAATTTCTGTTCTATTAAATACGCGTAGTCAACTCGTCTGGCAAAGTTTGGAAAAATCAACACAAAATATTTGAACTAGCGCAAAATTACGCCAACACCGTAATAGTTTTCAACAGTGAGAGGCTATGTCCCGGGAAAATGCAAACTCTTGCTACACTGTTGAAAAATATTACGGTGTTGGCTTAATTTGCGCTAGTCAAATATTTTAGTGTTGAATTTTCCAAAACTTTGCAGACGAGTTGACTACGTATTTATAGAACAGAAATTACTAGAATTTTCTTGTGAGATTCTTTGTTGCAGATATGAAGATTGACTATTTTTCTAGAACATTTAGAAGCGTCAACCAATCAAATTTTTCCCTCGGATAGAAATATAGAAACCCCACCTATTCTAATACAGTATTGCATTATACGCACCACTTGCATAGGCAGTGTATCTGTTTTCGTGTTTGATCTCCGTATTAACATATCCAAACAACCACCAAATGGTGACTGACTTGCAAAGTGTAACTCGTGTTATTAAACGTTAATTCCCAGTGGGCATAAAAAATTCAACATCTTAAAGATGTATTTGGGAACATCTATTTACGCAATTAGTTTAGAACTTGAATCAAATAGCATAAACATTCACTTAATTTTATAATGGTTCTCAAAAATCATTTTAAAATTGGTACGTTTAGTTGAAACCAAAACTTGTGAATGAGTGTTTTGCATATTTATAAATTGAGAAAACGTCTTAAAGAGAGATATATATAGCACTAAGAATAGGAGTTGCATATTAAAAAGACGTTGTGTTTAGAAAATGGTGTTAAAAGACCAATAGATCGCATTCATTTAGTTAAACAGCTAGTAAATTTGTCTAGTCTAGATCAAATTAAAATGTGACTAGAAGTATTTTATAATTCCACGTGTCAGTTGGACAAAATAACCCCTTAGCAATAGAACAATACTTGACTATCTTTGCTCGTCAAATTTAACTTCTATAGTTCTCGACAAAATACCAGAAAACGAGTGTGGACCTCTCCTGAATATTAAATTAGTCAAAAGTGTTAAAATTTTCACAAGTGTAATAAACGCAAAATACTGTTAGGCCAAACATAGCGAATATTAATTTTATTTTGGCGTGGAAACGAATTTTATTAAAAACCTCTTTTCTCATTGTAATGAGAGAATATTGTGCGAGAATTTTGAGCCGGTACGGCACTGTATCTGGCGGCTGTTACCAATTTAAAGGCGGGGGTGTAACAAAAAGAGGAGCAAAAGCGAAGGCATGCGGTCTTCTGTACCTCGCCGATGATCAAGAACGTCCTACTTGTTGGGCGTTCGATAATGCCGCTTTTTGGTGGTGCGTTCCTTTAAGATCGCGTTTTCCTTAAGAGGCGTGTATCCTATCCCCTCCTCCCCCTCCCCCATAACCAACATAACGTAAACTACGTGAAGAACTGAAGAATATGAACGTGTAATGCCGACCGTTAATAATTCATATAATCATTTCCTACGATAAAAAAAAAATTTTAGCTAATAACAATCATTATTTTAGCGTATAATTTGACAAGCGTATATATACAAACACGGGGCCGTGTGTGTATAAGAGGCTACTTTCGATTCGCCTGGATTTTGACGTTGAATTTTCCACCGATAGTTCAGAGACTTTCGATTGCACGGACGAGAGTTGCTCCGTAACCGGACTATGCGCGTTTTTCCAACACGCTTGACCTTTGATCCCTTTTAGAAATACACAATTAGATTACAAAAACCCCAGGTCTAGCGTACAGCGCCGTCGAACTAGATCAGGCACGGCCGCTTTCGAAAAATAAAATCGAATAGAATAAAGCCACAGCGACTGTGGACACGTAATCTTGATAATCGAATATGGGCAAGCTTAAAACGGTTGTCATTTCTTATTTCGCTCTGCGCGTGAGGGCTAAAGACAAGACGCTACCAAGTCGATGGAATAAAAAAGAAATATTTATTTGGAAGATGTTATAACTTATAGTACTTTAGATAAGCTAATATCAGCTCACACGAATAATAAGCAGGACTATACACTGTTGAAAATTTTAACACTTTTTTGACTAATTTAATAGTCAGGAGAGGTCCACACTCTTTTCGTGTTATTTTGTCGAGAACTATAGAAGTTTGAATTTGACGAGCAAAGATAGTCAAGTATTGTCTATTGCTAAGGGGTTATTTTGTCCAACTGACACGTGGAATTATAAAATACTTCTAGTCACATTTTATTTGATCTAGACTAGACAAATTTACTAGCTGTTTAACTAAATGAATGCGATCTATTGGGTGTTTTAACACCATTTTCTAAACACAACGTCTTTTTAATATGCAACTCCTATTTCTTAGTGCTATAATATTCTCTCTTTAAGACTTTTCTCAATTATAAAATATGCAAAACACTCATTCACAAGTTTCGGGTTTCAACTAAACGTACCAATTTTAAAATGATTTTTTGAGAACCATATAAAATTAAAGTGAATATTTATGCTATTTGATTCAAGTCTAAACTATTGCGTAAATAGATGTTTCCCAATACATCTTTAAGATGTTGAATTTTTTTATGCCCACTGGAATTAACGTTTAATAACACGAGGTTACACTTTGCAAGTCAGTCACATTTGGTGGTTTGTTTGGATATGTTAATACGGAGAATCAAACACGAAAACAGATACACGTGCAATGCAGGTGGTGCGTATAAGGCAATACTGTATTAGAATAGGTGGGGTTTCTATATTTCTATCCGAGGGAAAAATTCTGATTGGTTGACGCTTCTAAATGTCTAGAAAAATAGTCAATCCTCATATCTGAACAAAGAATTCACACGAAATTCTAGTAATTTCTGTTCTATTAAATACGCGTAGTCAACTCGTCTGGCAAAGTTTGGAAAAATCAGCACTAAAATATTTGACTAGCGCAAAATTAACGCCAACACCGTAATATTTTCAACAGTGTAACTGGAAAGTTCAGTGTTTCTGCTAACTTCTGAATACTTCCTCTCATTTATTTATGAATTATTTAAACAACACATACATAATTAATTACTTTTCCAGATCTGTGAAGTCAACGATTTATATTGTGCAAACTTTTCCTACACGCAAAAAAAAAAAATGTTGTCAAAAAACCAACAATTGTAGAACAGTTTACTACAATTCGTCGTGGGAATACGAGTGGCTATAACTTATCTAAATTTCTACGACACGATTGTAGTTAACTAACAGGAAATACCAATAAACTACAGTCTCACAAATTCTTTAATCTTCAAAAACCCATGTACATTTCGTTAGCTAATCTAACATCTTCAGGTGTACATACAAGTGTATTGTCAAATACTAAATGCGTAAATATAGTAAGTATATCCTAGGTTACAAAAATTAATCATCAGGACTACTGTATTCAATAAAATCTAAATATTTGCAATTAAGGGGTGTTAAATCAGTATTGAGCAAGCTATTAATATGTTTTTTTTCATATAAATAGCTTCCCACATATTAAGATTCTTACAATTTAAACACTTAATTAACTCTAAATCATCAATTGAAAAAGTATGTCCTGTATTAACAAAAAGATACGCCAAAGCGGATTTATCGGCATTGTGATTCTTAATATGATATAAATGCTCTTTAAGTCTAATATCCGCATTCCTCTTTGTTTGACCTATATATACTTTATTACAAACACCGCATTTGATCTTATAAATCCCAGAACATTTTTTAAAATCAATAATTTCAATATTAAATTTATTAATTTATTTTAAAGTATAGAATTTTTGAAAAATCGGACTAAGATTGTATTTTTTACGCAGTTTAATATCTGGTTAGCCCATAATTATTAAAGTTAAATCTGCAAAATTTTTTCTCCACTATTTTCTCTAGAATAAGTGTAGTTATATTTCCTAATAACCTCTTATTTTCTAACTTATTTTTAATTTTATCTATCACACTTTTCTTGTAACCATTAATTTCTGCTATATATAAATATATATTGTAAGTCTTTTTTAAAATTATCTTCCGAAAGCGGTATGTTCAATAATCTAGTTATTAAGAAAAAGAATGTTGTGTATTTTTGTTTATAGCTTGTATAAGATAAGTTGTGTATATAATTGTTTGTGTGTGTGGCTTTTCTATGTATATCAAAGTGGAATGTATTATCTTTAATCATAAGTAATAAATCAAGAAATGGTAAACTGTGTTGATCCTCAATTTCAAACGTAAATTTTATTGACGGATACTGATTATTAATGAAATTAAGGAAAATATCTATATCAAAATCAAGTGGTATTACAGCAAGAATATCATCTACATATCTAATCCACAATTTAAGAAAAGAAGGAAATTTACTTATAATATCTTTTTCACAATAATTTAGGAAGAGGTTTGCGTTAATTTAATGTATTCAAGGATTTTATCAAAAGCATCGTTGTTAAAAATTAAGAAAAATTCAAGATTTTGCAAAGTTATGTCAATAGGAACATTTGGAAACAGAGATGTTACTTCAAAAGATATTAATTTATCTCCAGAGGAAATTTAAAAATTGGAGAGTTTATCTATAAGTTCTTTTGTGTTTTTTATGGAAAAATCTATTTCAAATTTAAATCGGTTAAACTCTTGTACTAACCATTTAGAAAATGCATAAGTGGGAGAGTCAATATTAGAAACAATAGGTCTATATGAATTGCCTGGTTTATGAACTTTAGGTAAACAGTACATATGTGGTATTTTAGGATTATTAATTTTAAGTTTAAAACTTAACCCCTTATCTATAAGATTACTACATTCTTTTAATACTTTAGTAACTTCTCTAACATATCTACCTAAAGGATCTTTGGCTATTGTTTCATAAGGACCACTTTCTAACATGTCATCAACATTTTTTATTTTTGATTGTAGTTAACGGATTGTATTTCTATTAGATACAATATTGTAGTAAAAATTATTGAAAAATCTATTCCAATCGTTGACACAATAGTGTGTAAATTTTAGTTACAGATACTTTACGAAAAATCACCTTACTATAGAAAGTAAAATTTAATATAAATTTTCTTACCATTTTGCTACAAGCTTTCAAGGTAAACTCAAACATTATTGTTTCAGATAACACTACAATTTTGTAGTAAGGAGTACTATAGGTGTTGTATCAATAATAACACATTCAAATGCAAAATTTTTATTCATATATGAATTAAATAATATAATATTAATATGGCATGTAAATATATTTTTTATACGTTGTGCGAAAAAAACCCAAAAAAAACACACCGTTTAGCAATCAGCAAATCAGCAATAACTTGTGGTGTGATGTGCAGGCGCATATGATATGACTCTGATTTGGTGAACCTAAATTGTGCTTACTTATAGATTTCAGAAGATACTTGTACGATTGAAAAGTATTCCTTGAACTTGGCCTCGATTAGTTTTCGAACACCCAATACAAGAGAAGCTCCTTAATGTCATCTGAAGTTAAATTCTTGAAGCATTCTTCAGCATTTACTTCGTAATCTAAAACAAAAATGAGTTAAAATTAGATAACACGAATGTGTTCTCCATCATAAGCAATTGGAAATAGCGTAGGAATTATACTCTTATAGTTATTCTTAAGAAGTATTGTTAGTAAAATTTCATCACCCAGCAACCTACAGCCACTAGTAGAAATATTTACTTATTGTTGTTGGATTAAATTAAATTTATATCGTCTTCAGTTAAGACAAACATGTTTACATATATATTGCCGATATATGTGTCTATACTTATGCCATGCTATAATATTAAACTTTCAATTTGTCTTACCTTTAAATACATCTAGTAGTTTTTCCAGGTTCCACACTGTTGCACTTTGATTACAACAAACTCCTCCATCGCTCCGAAATTAGGTATATCTAATAGGTGCATGAACCACGTCAACAAAATGCTCAAATGGCTGTGTAAACTATGATATAAACTGACTATCCGTAAAAAAAAAATTGATGGCGCTGTACTCGAATAACGCCCTCTGACGAATGCAGGTATCTCATTATTAGCTTTTACTATTCTAATTCGCCATTGGTGTGTTTGAATTAGACCACTTATTTAGAAATAAAAATGTCGAAAAAATAGGAAGTTTGGTGTGAAAAATTGCCACAATCTTGTCGTGTATTACCCCTAACAGCCAGAAATATTGCATAGATATTTTTAAAAATATATTTTATGAATATTTTTCGTGAGAGGTTTTTGACTATATTTTTCATATTTTTTTCTAAATATAGATAAAATATTCAATAAAAATATTTATGCCATATTTTAAAATTAATGTAAGCGCTATATTTTTTCTAAAATACTTGTAAAATATTTATATGAAAATTGAGATTTCTTTATGCAATCTATTTAATTTGTCAAAATGAACTAAAATTGTTATTGGTTATTTAGAATGTATAACGTCGATAACGAAAAGTTGAAACATACATAGAGTTGTCTAAAAGGCAAGAACTTGTTTTTTCACACTCACCATACAAGTTAATAATCAATAATTCTGGCATCTTTTAAGGCATACTGAAGGTTTATCAAATTAATCACTATTTTTTAAATGAAGTGTTCTAAATAAAAAAAAAACAAACGTATTTACTATCATTTCATTTGAATAAGCCAATAAAAATGAAAAAGACTCATTCTTAAGTCTACCCTTGGCTGGTGCCAGGTATAACCCTATGGCTTTTTTCATATCTTCGATAGTGGCGCTCTCATAGCGTTTCCTTGTGGCCTCTAAAACAATGCCAATTGTATTAGATCATACCATGAATAAAACATCGTACAACATTATCAACACCTACTAATACATTGGAGCATTTACAATAATTGGAGTGGTAGCTACATTCTAATACTTACGATACTTATTTTTACTTTATTTCATAATATTTGAAAACATTCTACGTACAAACAATAAAACAACACAACGTATTCTAACCTCTATTTGAGGTTATGACGCTTATCTACCGAGATGAATCTCTTAAGCAAATCAACTAACAATTTATCTAGATGCAGTACATATATGATGCATAAAATTCCTACAATTATATTATTAAACGATTTCTGTACATAGCGATATTGAGCATTCCAATTATCTTATAAATGCCGTGACATATTCAAAGTTTTGCTTACCTCGTAGTCACCACAAAAACTAAAACACACCCCGCAATAATTAATTACACAGTTAACCCTAATCTGTCCTAATCGTATACTATTATAAACTATAACATGTAACGGACAAACGAATGAAAACGTTGATGATACGCACGTGCGCGTATGCATTCTAGGTACCTAATCCATAGACGCATAAACAATACTAAATCATATAACACCGGCACCGTAAAAATGAATAGAGGTGTTGTGTTGACGTTCGCAACAAATATTACAATAATATAATACAAAACGCAGATATATTAATGGAAAAGTTACAGCACTCAACTTAGATACTAATTAAATCATATTAGATATATATTATCTAATTTAATCTTTAAACTATCATTTTAAATAGGTACATACCTACTTAATATGTATGCATATTTTACCCATTTTATATTATTCGTCCTACGCACCAAATGTACAAAAGCAAAAATTCAATCTTTTTTTTTTTTAATATGAAATAAATATTTACAGAAATACAAATATTCTTGCAGAGTTATGAAAAATATATTGAGAAAAAATTTGCAATAAAATATTATTAATGCTACATAACATATATATTTTTTAAATGTTTTCCTAATATATTTTATGCATATTATATTAATATAACTAATATTCAAAAAAGATTTAATATTTTTTAAATATTTATAAAATATGAAATAAATATAGTTGGTCACTGGGGACGTCTTGTTACAAACATTGTTGAAAAAAATGTCACAGTCGTGTGAAATTATACGACAAAAGTTTAATTACAATTTTAAAGTATTATTTGCAAAAACGACATGTAATAATTAACAAAACTCTGTGATAAGGTTACGTAATTATGCTAATTAATAATCAGTATAATTCTTCCAATAGAACAAAAATAAACACCATGTCTCCATTCAATGCGAAAAATTATCAGAAAGAGGGATTTTTAACAAGGAAAAATTAGTGTGGATATATTTTGGAATAAGTAACATATTTAAATCATTTTTTTTTTTTTGGATGAGGCGCGCTTTTAATTCCATACAGTGTATTTTAACGGTCTATGACAAATCAATTTTTCTTTATGCTATGCACGTCCTTTTCATATTACGCGCTTAATTATTGAATAGGAATATAGGAATGAATTGAAAAACATATTCAATAGAACTGTAATGTGTATGCTCCAGTGAAATATCTAAATAGCGTTCTGCCCATCTAACGAGTTAATAATTATTTTACCTTTCTTTGCGTGTAAGAAGCGGGCATTACATTAATATGTTAACATCTTCATTACGGATGTAATCCAAAGCATTATACGTTTCGAGATATACTTATATATCTAACCTGATGCCCTTTTGGTTTTCCTCTCGTTTTTTTTTAAATTTTTTCTTTTGTAAGGTTCGATGCTAACAAGTCAACTAAAGGTGCCAGCAAGCTACGTAGAGACCTGATAAATGCAGAAATCGCCAACTTGAGGGAACTGCTCCCGTTACCTCCGTCTACCCGCCAAAGGCTTTCCCAGTTGCAATTGATGGCTTTAGTTTGTGTATACGTTAGGAAAGCCAATTATTTTCAACAGGGTACGTCTTACTTTAATTTTATTTATTACTATTAAGGCAATACCTAAATTTCAGTGACGATCACTTGAAATTGTGACGCCAAGCCAAGTGTATACGTCCGCATAATTATTCATACGCTCGCTATTATTATTATTATTATTCTTTTTCTGTTTTAATTACATGTATATATTGCATATACGGTGACAGTGTTTAGTTCTGGTACCATTGTCTCAGCGGAAGAATCTTTTTGTATAATTAGTCTAGTATTATTCTGGCCTATTAGCCACCCATCGACTCGTGTGCAACCTTTTCCTTTAAAAAAAAAACAAAAAAACATGCCCACGGAACAAGTAGATCATTAATATTATATCCCTCTCACTCCCAGAGACATTCCACTCTCCAGTAATTATCAATTAATAACGATTTTATGACGTGTATAAGTGATGTATGCGATCAGGTAATTTGTATTAAATCTCATCTTAATGAATCATACGGAAATATCAAATGACGTAGATGCAATATTTATGGGGCAAAATCGAAATAAAAAAAGTAAAATGGTTTCGTTTAAAATATCTTGGAAACGGTATAGGATACATTAAAATTTGATTTCGTGTGAAGCACTTGACTATCAAAATGGTTTTTGATAACCACCGTACTATATTAAACAGCCTGTCAGTGTACCACCTACACTGAAAAACCCATTTGATTGGCTCAGTCAAACTTTAGTAATAGTAACTGTAAAATCTTCGTTTTAATATGGGCAACAAATAATTTTGTTAATAAAATTTATCTTTAATAAAATTAAACAAATAAAATATTTTGCTCAAATAAAACGTTTTATTGGGTCAAATATATATAATACTTAAAATAATTATATCATCGAAATAATGAGGCAAATATGTTTAGTTCAAATAAAATTTTGTAAAAATTGATCAAATGAAATAACACACAGAAGAACAAAACATTTTGCTAAAACGAAATCGAAATAAAAAAAGTAATATGGTTTCGTTTAAAATATCTTGTAAACGGTATAGGATACATTTAAAATTTGATTTCGTGTGAGGCACTTGACTATCAAAATGGCTTTTGATAATCACCGTACTATATTAAACAGCCAGTCAATGTACTACCTACACTGAAAAACCCATTTGATTGGCTCAGTCAAACTTTAGTAATAGTAACTGTAAAATCTTCGTTTTAATATGGGCAACAAATAATTTTGTTAATAAAATTTATCTTTAATAGAATCAAACAAATAAAATATTTTGCTCAAATAAAACGTTTTATTGGGTCAAATATATATAATACTTAAAATAATTATATCATCGAAATAATGAGGTAAATATGTTTTAGTCAAATAAAATTTTTTGTAAAAATTGATCAAAATGGAATAACACACAGAAGAACAAAACATTTTGCTGAAACGAAATCGAAATAAAAAAAGTAATATGGTTTCGTTTAGAATATCTTGTAAACGGTATAGGATACATTTAAAATTTGATTTTGTGTGAGGCACTTGACTATCAAAATGATTTTTGATAACCACCGTACTATATTAAACAGCCTGTCAATGTACTACCTACACTGAAAAACCCATTTGATTGGCTCAGTCAAACTTTAGTAATAGTAACTGTAAAATCTTCGTTTTAATAGGGGCAACAAATAATTTTTTTAATAAAATTTATCTTTAATAGAATTAAATAAATAAAATATTTTGCTCAAATAAAACGTTTTATTGGGTCAAATATATATAATACTTAAAATAATTATATCATCGAAATAATGAGGTAAATATGTTTAGTTCAAATAAAATTTTGTAAAAATTGATCAAATGGAATAACACACAGAAGAACAAAACATTTTGCTGAAACGAAATCGAAATAAAAAAAGTAATATGGTTTCGTTTAGAATATCTTGTAAACGGTATAGGATACATTTAAAATTTAATTTTGTGTGAGGCACTTGACTATCAAAATGATTTTTGATAACCACCGTACTATATTAAACAGCCTGTCAATGTACTACCTACACTGAAAAACCCATTTGATTGGCTCAGTCAAACTTTAGTAATAGTAACTGTAAAATCTTCGTTTTAATATGGGCAACAAATAATTTTGTTAATAAAATTTATCTTTAATAGAATTAAACAAATAAAATATTTTGCTCAAATAAAACGTTTTATTGGGTCAAATATATATAACACTTAAAATAATTATGTCATCGAAATAATGAGGTAAATATGTTTAGTTCAAATTAAAATTTTGTAAAAATTGATTCAAATGGAGTAACACACAGAAGAACCAAAACATTTTGCTTGAAACGAAATCGAATAAAAAAAGTAATATGGTTTCGTTTAAAATATCTTGAAACGGTATAGGATACATTTAAAATTTGATTTCGTGTGAGGCACTTGACTATCAAAACAGGTTTTTTGATAACCACCGTACTATATTAAACAAGCCTGTCAGTGTACTGCCTACACTGAAAAACCCATTTGATTGGCTCAGTCAACTTTAGTAATAGTAACTGTAAAATCTTCGTTTTATATGGGCAACAAATAATTTTGTTAATAAAATTTATTCTTAATAGAATTAAACAATAAAAATTTTGCTCAATAAAACGTTTTATGGGTCAAATATATATAATATTTTAATAATTATTATATCATCGAAATAATGAGGTAAATATGTTTAGTTCAAATAAAATTTTGTAAAAATTGATCAAATGGAATAACACACAGAAGGACAAACATTTTGCTGAAACGAATCGAAATAAAAAAAGTAATATGGTTTCGTTTAAAATTATCTTGTAAACGGTATAGTATACATTTAAAATTTGATTTTGTGTGAGGTTACTTACTGATCAAAATGGTTTTTGATAACCACCGTACTATATATAAACAGCCTGTCAGTGTACCACCTACACTGAAAAACCCATTTGATTGGCTTCAGTCAAACTTTAGTAATTAGTAACTGCAAAATCTTCGTTTTTAATATGGGCAACAAATTAATTTTGTTTAATTAAATTTATCTTTAATAGAATTAAAACAAATAAAATATTTTGCTCAAATAAACGTTTTATTGGGTCAAACTATATATATAATATTTAAAATAATTATATTCATCGAAATAATGAGGTAAATATGTTTAGTTCAATAAAATTTTGTAAAAATTGATCAAATGGAATAACACACAGAAGGACAAAACATTTTGCTGAAACAAAATCAAATAAAAAAAGTAATATGGTTTCCGTTTAAAATTATCTTGTAAACGGTATAGTATACATTTAAATTTGATTTTGTGTGAGGTACTTGACTATCAAAATGTTTTTGATAACCACCGTACTATATTAAACAGTCTGTCAGTGTACTGCCTACATTAAAAACCCATTTGATTGGCTCAGTCAAACTTTCAGTAATAGTAACTGTAAAATCTTCGTTTTATATGGGCAACAAATATTTTGTTAATAAATTTATCTTTAATAGAATCAAACAAATAAAATATTTTGCTCAAATAAAAACGTTTTTTTGGGTCAAATATATATAATACTTAAATAATTATATCATCGAAATAATGAGGTAAAATATGTTTAGTTCAAATAAAATTTTGTAAAAATTGATCAAATGGAATAACACACAGAAGGACAAAACATTTTGCTGAAACGAAATCGAAATAAAAAAAGTAATATGGTTTCGTTTAAAATATCTTATAAACGGTATAGGATACATTTAAAATTTGATTTTGTTGTGAGGCAATTGGCTATCCAAACGGTTTTGATAACCCACCGTACTATATTAAACAGCCAGTCAATGTACTACCTACACTGAAAAACCCATTTGATTGGCTCAGTCAAACTTTAGTAATAGTAACTGTTAAAATCTTCGTTAAATTATGGGCAACAAATAATTTTTTTAATAAAAATTTATCTTTAATGAATTAAACAAATAAAATATTTTCGCTCAAATAAAACGTTTTATTGGGGTCAAATATATATAATACTTAAAATAATTATATCATCGAAATAATGAGGAAATATGTTTAGTTCAAATAAATTTTGTAAAAATTGATCAATGGAATAACACACAGAAGGACAAAACATTTTGCTGAAACGAAATCGAAATAAAAAAGTAATATGGTTTCGTTTAAAATATCTTGTTAACGGTATAGGATACATTTAAAATTTGATTTCGTGTGAGGCACTTGACTATCAAAATGTTTTT
Organism: Protaetia brevitarsis; assembly: GCA_004143645.1. Taxonomy (NCBI): domain Eukaryota; kingdom Metazoa; phylum Arthropoda; class Insecta; order Coleoptera; family Scarabaeidae; genus Protaetia; species Protaetia brevitarsis. The sequence continues at coordinate 8,716 of RXPK01004111.1, read as the reverse complement.
GATAATCACCGTACTATATTAAACAGCCAGTCAATGTACTACCTACACTGAAAAACCCATTTGTTGGCTCAGTCAAACTTTAGTAATAGTAACTGTAAATCTTCGTTTTATATGGGCAACAAATAATTTTGTTAATAAAATTATCTTTAATAAAATTTAAACAAATAAAATATTTTGCTCAAATAAAACGTTTTATTGGGTCAAATATATATAATACTTAAAATTAATTATATCATCGAAATAATGAGGCAAATATGTTTAGTTCAAATAAAATTTGTAAAATTGATCAAATGAAATAACACACAGAAGAACAAAACATTTTGCTAAAACGAAATCGAAATAAAAAAGTAATATGGTTCGTTTAAAATACTTGTAAACGGTATAGGATACATTTAAAATTTGATTTCGTGAGGCACTTGACTATCAAATGGCTTTTGATAATCACCGTACTATATTAAACAAGCCAGTCTATGTACTACCTACACTGAAAAACCCCATTTGATTGGCTCAGTCAAACTTTAGTAATAGTAACTGTAAAATCTTCGTTTAAATATGGGCAACCAATAATTTTTTAATAAAATTTATCTTTAATAGAATTAAACAAATAAAAATATTTCGCTCAAATAAAACGTTTTATTGGGTCAAATATATATTATACTTAAAATAGATTATATCATCGAAATAATGAGGTAAATATGTTAGTTCAAATAAAATTTTGTAAAAATTGATCAAATGGAATAACACACAGAAGGACAAAACATTTTGCTGAAACGAAATCGAAATAAAAAGTAATATGGTTTCGTTTAAAATATCTTGTTAACGGTATAGGATACATTTAAAATTTGATTCGTGTGAGGCACTTGACTATCAAAATGGTTTTTGATAATCACCGTACTATATTAAACAGCCAGTCAATGTACTACCTACACTGAAAAACCCATTTGATTGGCTCAGTCAAACTTTAGTAATAGTAACTGTAAAATCTTCGTTTTAATATGGGCAACAAATAATTTTGTTAATAAAATTTATCTTTAATAAAATTAAACAAATAAAATATTTTGCTCAAATAAAACGTTTTATTGGGTCAAATATATATAATACTTAAAATAATTATATCATCGAAATAATGAGGCAAATATGTTTAGTTCAATAAATTTTGTAAAAAATGATCAATGAAATAACACACAGAAGAACAAAACATTTTGCTAAAACGAAATCGAATAAAAAAAGTAATATGTTTCGTTAAAAATATCTTGTAAACGGTATAGGATACATTTTAAAATTTGATTTCGTGTGAGGCACTTGACTATCAAAATGGCTTTTGATAATCACCGTACTATATTAAACAGCCAGTCAATGTACTACCTACACTGAAAAAACCCATTTGATGGCTCAGTCAAACTTTAGTAATAGTAACTGTAAAATCTTCGTTTTAATATGGGCAACAAATATTTTGTTAATAAAATTTTATCTTTAATAGATCAAACAAATAAAATATTTTGCTCAAATAAAACGTTTATTGGGTCAAATATATATAATACTTAAAATAATATATCATCGAAATAATGAGGTAAATATGTTAGTTCAAATAAAATTTTGTAAAATTGATCAAATGGAATAACACACAGAAGAACAAAACATTTTGCTGAAACGAAATCGAAATAAAAAAATAATATGGTTCGTTTAGAATATCTTGTAAACGGTATAGGATACATTTAAAATTGATTTGTGTGAGGCACTTGACTATCAAAATGATTTTGATAACCACCGTACTATATTAAAACAGCCTGTCAATGTACTACCTACACTGAAAAACCCATTTGATTGGCTCAGTCAAACTTTAGTAATAGTTAACTGTAAAATCTTCGTTTTAATAGGGCAACAAATAATTTTTTAATAAAATTTATCTTTAATAGAATTAAATAAATAAAATATTTTGCTCAAATAAAACGTTTTATTGGGTCAAATATATATAATACTTAAAATAATTATATCATCGAAATAATGAGGTAAATATGTTTAGTTCAAATAAAATTTTGTAAAAATTGATCAAATGGAATAACACACAGAAGAACAAAACATTTTGCTGAAACGAAATCGAAATAAAAAAAGTAATATGGTTTCGTTTAGAATATCTTGTAAACGGTATAGGATACATTTAAAATTTAATTTTGTGTGAGGCACTTGACTATCAAAATGATTTTTGATAACCACCGTACTATATTAAACAGCCTGTCAATGTACTACCTACACTGAAAAACCCATTTGATTGGCTCAGTCAAACTTTAGTAATAGTAACTGTAAAATCTTCGTTTTAATATGGGCAACAAATAATTTTGTTAATAAAATTTATCTTTAATAGAATTAAACAAATAAAATATTTTGCTCAAATAAAACGTTTTATTGGGTCAAATATATATAACACTTAAAATAATTATGTCATCGAAATAATGAGGTAAATATGTTTAGTTCAAATAAAATTTTGTAAAAATTGATCAAATGGAGTAACACACAGAAGAACAAAACATTTTGCTGAAACGAAATCGAAAAAAAAAGTAATATGGTTTCGTTTAAAATATCTTGTAAACGGTATAGGATACATTTAAAATTTGATTTCGTGTGAGGCACTTGACTATCAAAACGGTTTTTGATAACCACCGTACTATATTAAACAGCCTGTCAGTGTACTGCCTACACTGAAAAACCCATTTGATTGGCTCAGTCAAACTTTAGTAATAGTAACTGTAAAATCTTCGTTTTAATATGGGCAACAAATAATTTTGTTAATAAAATTTATCTTTAATAGAATTAAACAAATAAAATATTTTGCTCAAATAAAACGTTTTATTGGGTCAAATATATATATAATATTTAAAATAATTATATCATCGAAATAATGAGGTAAATATGTTTAGTTCAAATAAAATTTTGTAAAAATTGATCAAATGGAATAACACACAGAAGGACAAAACATTTTGCTGAAACGAAATCGAAATAAAAAAAGTAATATGGTTTCGTTTAAAATATCTTGTAAACGGTATAGTATACATTTAAAATTTGATTTTGTGTGAGGTACTTGACTATCAAAATGGTTTTTGATAACCACCGTACTATATTAAACAGCCTGTCAGTGTACCACCTACACTGAAAAACCCATTTGATTGGCTCAGTCAAACTTTAGTAATAGTAACTGCAAAATCTTCGTTTTAATATGGGCAACAAATAATTTTGTTAATAAAATTTATCTTTAATAGAATCAAACAAATAAAATATTTTGCTCAAATAAAACGTTTTATTGGGTCAAATATATATAATACTTAAAATAATTATATCATCGAAATAATGAGGTAAATATGTTTAGTTCAAATAAAATTTTGTAAAAATTGATCAAATGGAATAACACACAGAAGGACAAAACATTTTGCTGAAACGAAATCGAAATAAAAAAAGTAATATGGTTTCGTTTAAAATATCTTATAAACGGTATAGGATACATTTAAAATTTGATTTTGTGTGAGGCAATTGGCTATCAAAACGGTTTTTGATAACCACCGTACTATATTAAACAGCCAGTCAATGTACTACCTACACTGAAAAACCCATTTGATTGGCTCAGTCAAACTTTAGTAATAGTAACTGTAAAATCTTCGTTTAAATATGGGCAACAAATAATTTTTTTAATAAAATTTATCTTTAATAGAATTAAACAAATAAAATATTTCGCTCAAATAAAACGTTTTATTGGGTCAAATATATATAATACTTAAAATAATTATATCATCGAAATAATGAGGTAAATATGTTTAGTTCAAATAAAATTTTGTAAAAATTGATCAAATGGAATAACACACAGAAGGACAAAACATTTTGCTGAAACGAAATCGAAATAAAAAAGTAATATGGTTTCGTTTAAAATATCTTGTTAACGGTATAGGATACATTTAAAATTTGATTTCGTGTGAGGCACTTGACTATCAAAATGGTTTTTGATAATCACCGTACTATATTAAACAGCCAGTCAATGTACTACCTACACTGAAAAACCCATTTGATTGGCCCAGTCAAAATTTAGTAATAGTAACTGTAAAATCTTCGTTTAAATATGGGCAACAAATAATTTCGTTAATAAAATTTATCTTTAATAGAATTAAACAAATAAAATATTTTGCTCAAATAAAACGTTTTATTGGGTCAAATATATATAATACTTAAAATAATTATATCATCGAAATAATGAGGTAAATATGTTTAGTTCAAATAAAATTTTGTAAAAATTGATCAAATGGAATAATACACAGAAGAACAAAACATTTTGCTGAAACTAAATCGAAATAAAAAAAGTAATATGGTTTCGTTTAAAATATCTTGTAAACGGTATAGTATACATTTAAAATTTGATTTTGTGTGAGGCACTTGACTTTCAAAATGGTTTTTGATAACCACCGTACTATATTAAACAGCCTGTCAGTGTACCACCTACACTGAAAAACCCATTTGATTGGCTCAGTCAAACTTTAGTAATAGTAACTGTAAAATCTTCGTTTAAACATTGGCAACAAATAATTTCGTTAATAAAATTTATCTTTAATAGAATTAAACAAATAAAATATTTTGCTCAAATAAAACCTTTTATTGGGTCAAATATATATAATACTTAAAATAATTATATCATCGAAATAATGAGGTAAATATGTTTAGTTCAAATAAAATTTTGTAAAAATTGATCAAATGGAATAACACACAGAAGAACAAAACATTTTGCTGAAACAATTAAATTTATTTGCTTATTTGAAATATATATATATTTTTTTATAGCGACAATATTTTTGTTTTAAGTACAATATATATTGTGCTTCACTTTACTTGCCGTACAGTAAAGTTGGACTGTTGGATCAAGGAATAAAGGATCTTTTAATTTGAGTTGTTTTGATCTCATTAATTTACTTTTTTTTCTGTGTGTGACGTTTGTGAATTCCCCTTCGCCGGGTATGTACAATGTTTTTTTTCCGGTAAATGCACCAAATCAACTTTTTATAACCGTGTATGGGTGATACAGAAGAGGTGCCAACAGGCCAACAATGGTTGTATCACATATACCTATTGAACGTAGATTAGATTAGGATTGGGGTAGCGTATGGACTTGATCTATTGTGATCCCCTTTTTTTTCTAATTTTGCCCTCTTAATTAGGCCTATCATCTTTGAGAGGGTTTCTCTATGTAGCTATGAGCTGTGGGGTTTCTCCTCCCCCAATACTAGAAACCTTGTCTTCGCCAGGTCTTTACATTGGCACAGCACATGAACTGGTGTTTCTTCCTCCTTTAGGCAGTATCTGCAGATTGCATCATCTACCAGCCCTATGTTGTACATATGCCTATTCAGTCTACAGTGACCAATCAGCAGACCTACAATCATTCTGGTTTTATTCAGTAGATTTCTCGTGAATTCAGGCCTCTGCTCCTTTAAGAACTCTTTTGCTTGGCTTTGTCCCGGTGATTTCTGCCACCACTCTCTGGACTGATTATGTATCCATTCATTGATGGATTTTTTTTAATTTACGATTTGGTAGTACCGAAACAGGGGTCGGCATGTTCCTTTGGAACAAAGATTATATTTTTACGTTTTAATAATCCCTGGTATTTAGATAAATTCAATTATCTAAATACCCAATCAAATCACTTTTTGGATTGAGATAGCGATTCTACGGGCTTATATTGATCGATGTTCTATAGTTTGGCTTCTACTGCGATAAACATGTAACAATACAACTGGTAATTAACTATTCGAAAATTACAGAAACTCCGACACTAAAACTCCTCTTACACGGTTGAATCTATGCGATTACCCATTGTTGCATTGAAATTGCAACCCCAACAGTATTAAGTCAATCACCGTCCAATCGCGGTCGGCCTGACAAAATCCCCCATTCCATAGAATGTCAATTAACTCTTCCGCAGACATGTATACGCGCTTGAAAACACTTCTTATCTTGATCCCTCAGTCACCAGTCCGCGGTCGACGAAATGTTTATGGATTCTCGTTGAATATGGTGTCATCGAGTTAGAATTAAGTGACGAGCTATTATTAAAGGTTCGCTCTTCTTTTTTTCTTCCATTTCGGAGACCCCACGTCTTCCAACTCGTAATGTGTGTAGTTCCTACCTTAACTGATGGCTCGGCTTATGCAAAATAACCGTGTAAATTCTCTGGCATGCATCATTATTCCTATATGCGCCTTCCTTGAGACGCCTGACAGAGGTGGATAAATGTCTATTTACCTCGCTGGCCGTACCTCTTCCTTACTTTTCTCCTGTCTCTCTCTCTACGTACCTTAAACACCGTTTAAAAGTTATTTATGTGGAACGTATACAGGGTGTTTAAAATCATTTTTCGGACGCTAAAGCCGCACGTTATGAATGTAATTATGCTGTCTTGACCTGCGTTTGGATGAGTGACATATCTATTTATTGTAATGCCACGCTTTGTTGTCTCGATTTTATGGAGTTTTAACGATTTATAATTCTCTTGCAGCTTTCAAATGTCACGATGTTGGCTTACATCAATCACCGACGCCTAACATAGGATTTTCCAAGGTTAGTGTAATTTCTCTCCTAATTTCTATCATTAATGAAGAAATTTTTTTAACCCTAATCGATGTATCGATTTCTTACACTGTTGAAAATATTACGGTGTGGCGTTAATTTGCGTAGTCAAATATTTAATGTTAATTTTTACAATTTTCCAGACTAGGTGTTTAATAGAACAAAATGACTAGAATTTCGTGTGAATTCTTCGTTCAGATATGAGATTTACTATTTTTCTAGACATTCAAAGGTCAACCCAATCAGAATTTCCCTCGGATAGAATATAGAAACCCCACCTTTCTAATACAGTATGCATTATACGCACCACCTGCATTGACGTTATCGTTTTCGTTGATTCTCCGTTTTACAATCCAGACAAACCACCAAATGTGATGACTTGAAAGTTGTACCTCGTGTATAAACGTTCATTCAGTGGATAAAAAAATTCAACATTTAAAAATGTATTGGGACATCTATACGCATTAGTTTAGACTGAATCAATAGCATAAACATTCACTTAATTTATAATGTTCTCAAAATCATTTTAAAATTTGTACGTTTATGAAACCAAAACTGTGAATGAGTGGTTTTGCATATTTTTAATGAGAAACGTCTTAAAGAGAATATTATGGCACTAGAAATAGGAGTTGATATTAAACGACTTGTGTTAAAAAGGTTGTTTAAAACACCCAATAGTCGATTCATTTATTTAAAAGCTAGTAAATTTCTAGCTGATCAAATAAATTTGTGACTAGAAGTATTTTATAATTCCACGTGTCAGTGGACAAAATAACCCCTAGCAATAGACATACTTGACTATCTTTGCTCGCAAATTTAACTTTCTATAGTTCTCACAAATAACACGAAAAGGTGTGGACCCTCCGACTATTAAATTAGTCAAAAAAGTGTTAAAATTTTAACAGTGTATGTTTTTTAAGTCTAACTAATTGCTAAATAGATGTTCCAATTACATCTTTAAGATGTTGAATTTTTTTATGCCCACGGAATAACGTTTAATAACACGGGTTTACACTTTGCAAGTAGTCACATTTTGGTGGTTTGTTTGGATATTAATCGGAGAATCCAAACACGAAAACAGATACACGGCAATGCAGGTGGGCGTTATGATGTAAACTGTATAGCATAGGTGGGTTTATATTTCTATCCGAGGGAAAAATTCTATTTGTTGACGCTTCTGAATGTCTAGAAAAATAGTCAATCCTCATATCTGACAAAGAATCACACGAATTCAGTCATTTCTGTTCTATTAAATACGGTAGTCAACTGTCTGGCAAGTTTGGAAAATCAACACTGAAAATATTTGACTAGCGCAAAATAACGCCACACCGTATTATTTAACAGTGTATATTTGAACTTGTCCAGACACTTAATTCCTTAACTGTACCAATACGAATAATCATACAACATCTTCGCCTTTTTACATTAGAAAGTAACATAAATAGCATTTCCTCTATTAATCCCGATATAAAAGAGATTTAGAACAGTATGAAATTTATTTCCAACACATCTGCAGGCGCGATTTTGCATGATTCCGCTCATTAAAGTTCCATATTCCCAACGCCGTTCGATCTTGACTAGCAAAATTCAAACCCACCAAAAGTCCTTAACTATACGGCAAGGAGTATATGCGAGTACATTTTTACCTTCTTTTTTTTTATTTATTATTATCTACGGCACAAGCCGTAGAAAAAAATATAAAGTTTGCCGCGCTTTAAAGGGTATGCTCCGATAGATGATCATTAAAGACGGGTTTACCATGATAGGACAGCACTTAGCTTCGAAATAATCGAGAAACGGTCTTGTATATATATATTTCTACAATAGCATATTAATATTGGTATATATATATTATATACATATATACATTAAGAGATTTCTCCTTAACTAATACTGTGCAGTAAATTAAGATTCAATCAGCGAGAGGTCAATTTTACGAGCATGCTGAAGGTATTAAAATACAGGTAATTTCGGTCCGTACAAATGTACGAATTAAATAAATTATATCGTTACTTTGAATTTGTTGACAGAAATTACAAAATTATTAATAATTAGATGTAGTATCTAGAGTCTTACCAACATATCATAGGATTATACTTCAATACCTATACTACCA
>RXPK01004110.1:0-56942 GCA_004143645.1 Protaetia brevitarsis | reverse complement strand
CACCTTCCACCTAGGGAGGAGCGAGTTGTTACGTCTTTGCCAAGGCAGCAAAATGGCACAAAGCACGCAATTGAGTTTTCTTTTCGTCTTGGCAGAATCTGCAATTGGCATTATCTACCAAGCTTGGTCTACGGTGATAGACAATGATAAGAGTATGTAAGAATCTTGCTGTACAACTATCATGCATTATTTGAAACGATCGTCTTATAAAATAAGCAACTTTTTCCCCATTTAAGCGAATCTACTATATCTTTCCGAGGTAGCAATTGTGTCCTTATCAAAGCTAGCAAACGAGTCATTTGCAGACCAAGGTTCATTAAGATATTTCGTTTAGAATTGTGTCAGGTAAGTTTGACCAATTGATTATGGGGCACCCTATATATAATGCATAAATGCATCTCAAAGCTGATCTGGAACTATAAACACATTGCAGATGACTAATAATCTATCCCTAATCTGGGCACCTGGCCAATAACTCATTCTCTGAAATGAGGAAGCAGGCATCTTTGCCAAACAGGGTGCTGTGGAGCAATTTCAGGGATCAGAACCTATGGTAGCTAACCAGCAAATCAAATTCTGGGCAAATCGCAAAATGCTTCCATACTGCAGCAACTGTCCTGGTTTAGTGCTTGCGAAGGAGCGTATTCCACCAAGTCATGCCACAACCAAGGAACTGCTAGAATTTGACTGTAAAAATGTGATTATTTCTGTTTTTACAGGTCACTGTAAACTCAGAAAGCACTCACACAGAATCGGGCTCTTTGATGAGATTGTGAATGACGACTGTGTATAGAAGATGAGGAGACAGTTGAGCATATATTCTGTCACTGTTCTGCTGTTACAAGAAGCAAGTATGTAACCTTCAGAAAGGCTGACTTGAAAGCAACCTCATTCAGCAAGATACTGCTTTAAAGTCCTCAACTTGTTGGATGGACTTTAAGAGAATATCCGCTCTGCAATAGATTCTAGTGGTCGCAGTTGACAGGACAACTAATCGAACCATGCAGATGCTATCTTCTACTAAACTAACTAACAGAATTAACCCTATATATATGCAAACGGTTTTCGAAGGTTCATGCTTAATGCAACATTAATTACACATCTAATAAATTTTGATATAGCTTATATCATATATGCGTTTATACGAAATGTTGTTGTTTAATAGTATATTAAAAGACAAGTTTCATTTTGACGTTTCAAAGTACGAATTCAGAGGTTCTTAACTGAATGAGTGCTTTAATGTCAAATGAAACGTGTCTTTTATGCTATTTTTTGCAATTAGTTTTAAAATTTCTCTTTTTGTAAAAGCAAAACGAGAAAAATTTGATAATCTAGGGAAATTTTGTGGCGGTTGTCACCAGTTGTCACCTTGGTTTGGCACAAGATTTAAATTGACAAGTTAATTTAAAATTGACACATTTTTGGAATTTGTTATATATTATATTACTAAAGTAACTATATTATAATATTTAATATGAGTTCTACAACTTTTTCATGCACTCCGCCTGAAATACGGCAAATTGCTGAAAAAACCATTAATAATTTACTTCCGGAGAAATCGTACACTATGTATCAAAAGCGATACAAAAATTTTGAAAAATGGTGCAAAGAAAAGGAAATTCTTCATATTTCTGAGAACGTCTTACTTGATTATTTTGAAATGCTACGTAAAGATTATAAATCGTCATCATTATGGTCGATTTATTCGATGTTAAGATCGTGTTTAAATGTACATAGAAATGTGGATATATCAAAATATATGAAACTTCAAGCATTATTAAAACGGCTATCTAAAGGTTATCAAACAAAAAATCTAAAATTTTAGAAGAAGAAGATATTCATAGATTTTTGAAACAAGCCGATGATAAAATATACTTAGCTATAAAGGTTAGTGTTGATTTTATTTCGTTACTTTTTGTAAATTCTTTATATTCTAGGTTATTTTGATAATAGGATATAATGGAGCCTGTAGGCGAGAAGAATTAATTAATATATGTGTGGAAGATCTTCAATACAATTCCGATTCCATTATAGTCAACATACCTAAAACAAAAAACAATGTACCCAGAATGTTCGCAGTGACTGATGTAAACTGCATCGAACTTATAAAAAAATATAATAATCTGCGGCCTAAAACAGTTACTCACAAACGTTTTTTTCTTATCGTCACTTATCGTCATGGCTGCTTAATTAATAGCCCTATCGGTATTAACACCATGGGAAATGTTCCTAAACAAATTGCCAGTTTTCTTCATTTACCAGATCCTCATTTTTATACAGGACATTGTTTTAGAAGATCCAGTGCGACACATATAGCAAATACTGGAGGTGATATTTTAACTATAAAACGACTAGGTGGCTGGAAAAGCACGGCTGTTGCTGAAGGTTACGTTGCCTCTTCTATGAAAAATAAAATTGATGTTGGAAATATGTTTGCACAGGAAAATAATGTGAATCTACCTGGAACTTCTGGGAATGGTTCACAGTTTGAGTACTCCAACAGAAGCAATATCACTATCGCAGAGAACGATAATTTTCATCAGAATGTTTCTATTGCACACGGTATCACTATCACTTCGAAAGATAATTCAAACGTTAATATAAATGTTTATAATAGTTGTACTATTTCAAAGATTAATTAAAAATATCAAATCTTACAATGGATTTTAATATAATAACCTCAAACTTGCTTACAAAATGTCATATTGACATCTCCATTTCTGTTGCAATGTGACCAACTTAAAATAAATCTGCTTAAATGTTCCATTTCTATTACGCAACTAGTGCTGTAATAGACCCTATTACGGCACTAGTGGAATAAATGGTATGGTTACGGCACTAATTGCAAAAAATATTATTATATACATACACATTCTGAACTAATTGATAGTGTAAGAATGTCCATGTCAATGTTAATTTGCTTTGGATGTTTACCTTCTTTAAGAAACTTATACAGTCCCAAACTACTGAACTTAACACTTAGGGAATTAATTTTTTTTTTTTTTTCGAGAGAATCTAGCGATGTTTTCAGCGCATTTTCTTCTCTGATCCGATAATGTATTATACTCTGAAACCTTTAGATTATCATTGCAACCGAATTAAATTCACCGATACGAATCAGAATGTCGAATTGAAAAGATTATTTCGTACCGCGTTCAAACAACTATAAATACGCATTCTGACTTTGCAATGCGGCGAATTAAATATGGAAAGGCTCTCGGGATTCCGACAAGCGAACTAAGGCTAGATTTCCCCGTAGATACGTCTGTCGGTGCGCAATCGATGAATAGCCCGTTCAGTCACTCACGCGACGATATCCCCAAAGAGAGTAGCGTGAAGATCCGAGATATACAACAGTGATATGGAGAATAATAATCATTGTATTTAGCGCAATTGAAATATAAACTTATTTCGAAATTCCCTTACAACCTTGCGCGCTGATGGTGGGCGACCTGCTACACTATACTTAATTGATCAATTATACCTAGTAAAAATAATAATTAGAATTAGTGCGACGGGGGAATATGCGCCACGTATAAGATAATAAAAAGTTATATGGTGGCTTGAATTGAGTGCCGAATAGGTCTGCGAGTGTTGAATTAATGGCTTGAAGTGTGCTACACCCACATTCGACGCCCAATCGGCACTAGAACGGTAGTAAAATAACGTCTTTTATTACCTGAGCAGGTATAGGAGAAGATACCAGTTGCCATATGCAGAGGAAGACGAAAGATAATTAAGTTTGAGATGTACTTTTGTATTACAACTCTATCTTGAGAATTTTTAATCACTTGCATCATCCTCTTCTAAAACTGTTGGAAAATTGTTATTAAATTAACTAAAATATGGACCATGTTAATTTTTCTTCAATTATCTCCTTCAGGAACTAATTTTAGCTCATATGAGTGTCAATACTTTTAGCCAATATCATTCAAGCACCTGAATTCACACCATCCACCATTTAGTCACCTTACAAGGCGTCATCAGACATATAGATATACAGAAGCTCTTAAACAAATGTCAATGCAACATATATTGGAAATGTCGAAAATTCCGCAAAACTTACTTCTCACAATAAAGACATCAGAAAAATGTCAAAACATACAGCTTTAAGGACTTCTGGCTTCTTTAATACTACAAGTAATGGCGAAAGACAGAATCGATACAAGAATGGTAGCAGAGAATTATAAATTAACTGTATGGAAGATATCACCTGAATGATGCATTAGATGCTAAAAGCTTTTGTAAAAACAGCTCTTCATTTCTCAAAGCGATTGATAGTCTTAGTGGTTTTATTTATCATTCTTTGGACTTATTATTCGTATTGTAATGCCACAAGGTAGCGCACAGCCCGGTATAAAAAAATAAATTTTAAATATAATACTTTGTGATAACATCCTAGTCTCATCTATATTCATTACTTTTTAACCATAAGTATGCCCTCTCAAATGCAAAATGGCATGCGGGGGTCGAATTTTTACTTGAAGCAGGCTAGAGGACGCGCTGGCATTAAAAAAAAAAATACGAATGGATAGTTAACCCTTCTTATTCTTCAATAAGACCCCAGGTGCTGTAGGAGCATGTTGCCAGTATGTCCACTATTCCAATATTGGTATTTACAGTGCTTAGTTTAAGTGATATAGTGTGCATGAGACTTCTGGTACATCAATTATGATCGACTTTGTAGGATAAAGACAACATTTAAGTTCAACCGCATGAGATTTTTATTTATAAAAAGCTCGAAATGAGAAACCGTTTAAAAATATCTCAGGTATGTAATTAAGTAATCATTGCGATTTAAATTAGTAATTACACTTTTTGCAATAAAAATTCATATGATTGAAATTAACTTTCGATTGGAATTTAGAATAAACAGCCGTTAAATTTTATAAAATAACCCGAGCACGTCCGTCTCTCACGGAGGTTGGCTAGTGAATGTCTTTGAATTGAAATTCTCTAACAGACACCGATAGCGATTGTCTTGATTAGGGGGGCAAACTGCCTCAGAAAGTCCGTTACTTTCATCGAAGTGAGGGGAATATTAGATATTTAATACATGCGACCAAATGGAACTATGGAATGTTTACATTAAATTAAAATAAATAATTATTGCAAAATTATAAAATAATAATAATAATGATAATAATAATAATAATAATATTAGTACCTTTATTGTGCATTCATTATAAGAAATAAAATACAAATTTCAACAAAACAACAAGAAATGAAAGCACAATCCCAGGGCGAGGCTCAGTTACATAATGAATATGTCAATCACCTTACATTCCTTGTAAAATAACGGTAGGTATTTATACATCATGGAAAAAATACATTCAAAAATTTTCAGTACTTATTACTACATATGTTAAATTAACAATATTAAAATTAATTACTGTACAAAGAATATGCAACCTTACATACACGTCAATTTTTGAAGAAAAAAAACGAATTCCCAGCAAATTCTCCCTGTCTTTTTGTTGACATATCAATGCACTTGGATGGCAAATACATATAAAAGCATTTAAACAAAATTTAAGTAAAATAGACACACAGGATGGGATAAAAATACCTCCCACTGTGATTGGCAGCAGGATTCTCTTGGGTTGAAAATGAACACTTCTATCTCTTGGGTAGGGAGTGACGTTTCTGTCAATAATAAAAAACATCAAAAGTTAGTTGGACGTTTAAGTATTTAGTTAGTAGTAGAAACAAGTATTCAACTTATTTCGATATCATTGACATTCATTTTTCGCTAGAGCATTTTTATTTTTGTGATTTATTAATGTAAACATTGTTTTAAAACGTCGGACTGTATTGCGAATAGTAGTCGCGTTAAGAATAGATCTTTTGGGATAATTTACTGCAAATAAATTGTGTGTAACTTCTGTTGAATTGCCACCGTAAAATCGTTTCAGAATAAAAAGTTTATCCTCGGGCGTATAATATTCCATTTTTTTATATATATATAAAATTGCTGACCGCGATCAAAACTTACTAAACATTATAAAATTTAAGGACCGCGCCCGTACCCTAATATCCACTAACGCCTTGATAAGAAATTAGTGTGAAATGAATCCAACGCCAGCTAAACTGAAAGTTAGTAAAAGCCTGTGCTTGCAAATGCCCAGCTAATCGTTCCTCTCGCCCCGTAGTAGTCATTATGAGGGCTATGTTAAATTGATTTAAATTGAAAAGATCGATTTGGTGATAGTATTTTGTAGTAGTTAGACAAGGGTAGGGAATGGAGGTGAGTGCTTGCTGTTAAAAACAGCGATAGCATACGGATTGGAGGTGGTAAATCGAAGAGTGTATCTGACACAACCGCCCAGCAGGAAACATGGGTATTTCTCGATTTCTTTTATCCTTCTTTTACCACATTACGACAATCGACAGGTCAAAAGTGAGCTTTAGGTGTATATAAATTTAACACAAAGTCATATTTCACACACAAACAGATATGATATCTGTATGCTGTCAATACAATAATTGGAGGAAACATCATCCGCTGTTTCCAAAAATGAAAAGCAATAGGAAGGCATCGAAAACTGAAACTTTAATTAATTCTTTCCTGGAAGGTAAAAGGAGCCGCATTCATTCGTATATCTGCCCTCCAGTAAAATCGTATCTCGTAAACAAATGTTATTGATTCTCGTCGTACATATGTACCACATGCGTACATATATAAGGTATAAAAACAACAAACTGTTACGTATCAAATACGTCGTGTTATATCAACATAGGAGTCGGTGCGTCGATATCTGTGTACATTATCCCTGGTAGGGAACAGCATGGTTGGGGTGCTCGCATTGCGTGCGTGTAAAAACGAAAAGGGAGCTATAAATAATAACTAATTTCATTAGTTGGAATCAACCTTAAAAGTGACAGGCGAACGGGTAGATACAATACACGTATCAAGCAATATTCGTTATGATACCCACGGTACCGTGCCTAATACACTAAAGTTCGAGGTGTCTCTCGTTCGGAGTATACGACTAAATGAGCCCGTGATATTAATTAATAAATGGTAATTTAGAGGGGGAGTCATTGCTGTAAAGGTTGCGTCAGGGGCAGATAAAAATTACGGCCGGTAATCGATTCAGCCATCTTTATCTCGCCTTTTGATCTGTATGTATTCATTTTTTATTGATTTTTCGGAACATTCGCTTCAGGGAATCTCTTTTTGATTTATCGATTACCATCTGTTGCTCCACGCGTTTGGCTCGCACGAATTTTCGTTTTTTTAGTAAAATTGCCTAACATTACACAATGTACAACAATTTTCAACTATCGATTCGCTAGCAGGCATCTGGGGAAGGTGATTGGACGGTTCGTTCGGTAAATCCTCTGGCGTATCGCGCTAAGTAACAGACACAGATTATCATCTTTAAATAGATAAGAAGAGGGCGTTACGATGTAATAAAGCCATTTATTACAAAAAACTTAAAACTAAAGCATTTACATTTAATTTAACATTATAACTATATATTGCATTCTATATTATTTTAAATTTAAGAATATTCCCGACATTGTACTATGATTTTTTTATGCAAATACGAAATACTTTATTTTGCACAGAATAGTTTCCGAAAGGGCCGATCTACTAATACTGCTATGCTCCAGTTTATTGATCAACTTTATCAAAACTTAGGCCGGTTTTACATTATACTTAATTTAGTATGGAACTTTGATATAAATTTGCCATTAAATATTTCAAAGAGTATCATACAGAAAAATTTATTTGTAAATTTCGTACGAAATATTGTACTAAATATTTAGAACCTGTTCTATTTTCTCATTAATTTTACAAACAAAATATGCGTGCGCAATATGCAAATTGTTGGTTAAGTCCACTGGGATAGGTCAGCGTTTGTCGTACTATACAGATCGCTCAATCGAAGTTGACATAGACAACGCAAAAATACAATATAGTCAAAGCATAAGGAAGTCCTGTTGTCTATCGTATATCGCTGTATCACCATCCATTTTAGAATAATGTCGTGGTCATGTCAGCAGGTTGAATTGTTGTTTGAGTATTCAAAACTACCCTAGATAAAGTTAAAATTGATTGATTGTATAACAATTTGTTGAACATACTCAGTTTTATAATCTATAAAAAGAGATAGATACATACAAAAAATTGAATTTTATTTTTAGAATTATATTTCATCCCTAACTTGTCTTGCAAAATTAGCAGAATCTATTGCCACTGTGTCGTTGCACCTTACCAAAATTCAACATTTTCCTCTGCAACTTCATCTATATCGATGTAGCTTAATTTTTTAGTAGAACACTAGAAATAAGCTTATAATAACCATCTGGAGGTCTAGGTACTACTAGACTATTTGCGCCTTTATAATTGAAGAAGTAAAATCTATCAGATCCAGGTCTATCCACGTCCGTCAAGATCACCTAGACAATGAGGAAATTGCCAAAGTTCATCAAATCGTTCGACAATGGACCGTCAGTCCTTAATCCGAATTTAATAAATTTAGAATGCATCTTCCTTCAGGTCACATACTTATCCAATTTTTTACATAATATTTTACGGACTAGCTATCATAGTTACATTTAAAGATGATAGCCATAACAGCAATACTCTTGGTCAGCCATTTTACGGTAATATTAATCTTTTCATAACATTTTCATAACTAATTTTTTACTTTAAATATCAAACAGACATATTCAAATATTTTGTACCAATTTTTAGGTGTAATTTTTTTTATGTACGACATGCAGGTAAATTTCTTTATAAATTCAAAATAAAATTTTATACAAAATTTCATACTAAATTAAGTATAATGTAAAACGGGCCTTAGATGCAAATAATAAACAGTCGGCATATTTATGGACCTTATTTGATTTAGGAGATCGTTCACTTCTTCTTGAAAAAATGTTTGCTTACGGCTTGAGAGCGGTCATTCACAAATGGTTCCCCTCGTATCTTGATAATCGACAGCAAATAGTGGAGATAGCCGGTGCAATATCCTCTCCGTTGCAGATTTGTTAGGGTGTACCGCAAGGGTTGATCCTTGGTCCTTTGCTTTAAATTTTTATCAATGATCTGCCAAACGTATATGATAGTGGTAGTTTAGTGCTATTTGTTGACGACGTTTCTTATCTGTGCGCAAAGAACAACATTGCGGATACGTTGAATTTAGATTCAGCAGTTGGTTTTCAGCAAATAAATTATGTTTGAATCAAGATAAAACTGTTTTCATTAGCTTCACTCCGAAATCTAAATATACCGATACCTAGTAGTTTCTTGAAGCATCTTTTTAACGTCTTCTCAAAGCATCTCACATTTATTCCCCGGATGGCACTAGGCAGTTTATTATATAGCTTTGGCCCCCAAAAATCCACCGACTGCTGTGCCAACTTCACCCTGTGGTAAGGTGTAATTAAGGCATCCTTATGCCTTGTTCCATAGGGAAGAATTCTTTACAGTTGAGAAGGTAAGCACTTGAGATTTATTTTTGTTTAATTTTAGATTATTGGCGTCCAACCATATTTTTAACATATCTTTAGTGTTTTCCGTTTCAGGGTAGCTCACCAAGAAAAATGCGTCGTCTGTATAGATAATAAACAGTATTGGTCCTAGAATTGATCCTTGCGGAACTACCTACCGTATATACCTAAAATCGTAGAGGGTATTTCTCCACCAGATTGCTTGCCTTCTGTTTGCTAAGTAAGATTGAAGGAGCTTGTGGCTGGTGCGTCTAATTCCATAATGGTAAAGCTTTTTTTAACAAGATGTTATGATGACACCGTATCAAAGGCTTTACTCTGGGCTGAGATACACACATACAGGCTTTGTGTTTCTCTTTGTCTTCAGTTTGTTATGTTTTATATCGCTTGTCGTTTTTGGTAGATAGATACGTCTTAATATCACATTATTATGTTTGTTTCCAATCTAGAGTGATATACGCATTTTTTTATTGGAGAACTGATTCGAAGCACCAGCTAATTTTCCGTATTCAAAAGAGTGCTCTACGTAATGTGCCGAGTGTTTCCTGTAGAACCTCGTGCCGTTCCTTATACAGTGAATTCAAAATACTTACAGTGCCATGTTTATATATCTATATATCTTCTAATATTCATAAATTTCCACGGAATAACTTCAATCATTCCTACCCCAGCCTGCTATCAACACCCTGTATACCGAAAGTTGAAAATATTTTTTGTGGGGCCATGACTACACTGCGAGTTTCAAAATCAAATTCCTGCTAGAAGTTCAAAAAAATCTAATGTCCCAGTTCGGTGGGACAGCCTATATATACAGGGTAGGGATAAAGTATGGAACCAAGCAAATAACTTTAAAACGAAGAGGATGATGTTGATGAAACTTTGCAAATAAGTATCACGAAATATAATACATCTAATTTCGATTTTGTTGTTGTGACTGTACTTCCGGTTCAACCGGAAGTTCTCTTTATTTTTTTTATTTAAATGGAAACACCCTGTATATTTTTGCAAATTATAATAGACCTTGTTTTTGCGAATTCGACCATACTGGTTTTAGCACCATTATCTGTAAATAATGAAGAGATAGAACACTCCACATTTACTGAACAATTAATTTTATTTATCGTAAATTATTAACAAAATGGTAGTCATCTTATAAACGAACTCATATAAAATGTTCAAAATGCTCGCCGTTTACTTCCTGACAATATGCAAGTCTTCTACGAAATTCGTGAGTTACCTTTTCCAAAACTTCTCTACGGATTAAATCACATTCGTCGACTATTCTTTGCCTCAACTCCTGCAAAGTAGTAGGTCGCCTAACGTAAACACGAGATTTGAGAAAACCCCACAGATAAAAATCTAATAGACTAAGGTCTGGAGAACGTGCAGGCTACTCTATGAATCCTCTACGTCCAATCCATCGATTTCGGAAAATAGCATCCAAGAAGTTTCTAACTCGCCTATCATAGTGGGGAGGCGCTCCATCCGGTTGAAACCAAAAACTTTGAGGCAACTCCCCATTGTGTTGAAGTGCAGGAATAATGTGGTTTCTCAGTACATCCAAATACTTTTCCCTACTTAAGTTTCTTTCTATAAAAAATGGGCCTATAAGCCTGTTTTCAACAGTTCCTATCCAGACATTCAACTTTTGAGGATGTTGAGTATGGGCTTCATGGATCCCAGTGAGGATTCTCTTTGGACCAGTACCTGGAATTATGGCGATTGACTGTTTCATTCAAACAGAAAGTTGCTTCGTCAGAAAATACCATATTAGTTGCAAAATGTTCGTCTGTATTACAAATTTCCATCATTCTTTCGCAAAACT
Source organism: Protaetia brevitarsis (assembly GCA_004143645.1). Lineage (NCBI taxonomy): Eukaryota > Metazoa > Arthropoda > Insecta > Coleoptera > Scarabaeidae > Protaetia > Protaetia brevitarsis. The sequence goes on along the minus strand of RXPK01004110.1, from coordinate 45,652 downwards.
CCAGGCGTCGATCAAAATCATCATCTGACAGTTCTTGAAGCAGGTGTATTTTATACGGATGGAACTTTTCTATCTTCAAAATTTTTCCTACAGAACGACGACTTATGCCATGGTTTAGTGCTAAAGTTGTAGTAGAAGTTTGAGATGATTCTTCTAATTCAATAGCAATGTTTTCTCTAACAACTGCGTTAGTTGCGGTCTGTGGTCTGCCTGTTTTGGTGAATTTTCAACCGTTCCAGTCATACTAAAACGTTTTAGTGTTTTAGTGACAACTGAACGGGATGCAAATCATTAAAAAGGTGACACACTTCTTCATGAGTTCTAACGCGATCGCCAAACCCGATCATCATTAAAAATTCAATACGCTCTCTTTCATTTAAATGCACCATTTTCATCCGTACAATCAGTAATTTGATGGACGTGAATTAAATAAACTTGACAGTTTGTCAACAGTTACCTACTAGATGATAATGCCTTTTGTTTATTTGTTGCTGGGCAAAGCTTTGGGTTGTGACCGATATCTATGGACTTATTGTATCATCCCCACTGACATTTTGCCGAACTAATTATCTCTCCATTATTTACAAATAATTGTGCTAAAACCAGTATGGTCGAATTCGCAAAAACAAGGGCTATTATAATCTGCAAAAATATACAGGGTGTTCCATTTAAATAAAAAAAAACTAGAGGGAACTCCCGGTTGAACCGGAAGTACAGTCACAACAACAAAATCAACATCAGATGTATTATATTTCCTTACACTTATCTGCAAAGTTTCGTCAATACTGTCCTCTTCGTTTTAAAGATATTTGCTTGGTTCCGTACTTTATCCCAACCCTGTATATATATATGCATGAAAAACGTTAAATAACAGAAATTTGAGAGAAGTACAGGCGTCACTGTCTTCTCACCTTTCCCGCTGAGGACTAATTCACTTATATAAAGCTGATGAGTCCCGACAACGTGGACTATTTTTAGTATACCCTTATTCGCGCGTGGACCCCGAAAGAAACTTTTAATAGCCAGCTCTTCTTCATTAGCACCCTATGAGCGAAAGCGGAGCTTATAATAATTTTCAAATGAAATGCGTAAGCAAAAAGATGTAGGTATGCTTTTTTTTTATTTTATCTTGATGTTATGACGCTTATTAGTTTTCAAAATACTCCTTGTATGTGGGTTTTGTATCTTGTAAGATGTTCTCATATCGAAAGAAGCTGTTTGCATTTTATTATAATTTAAATTGTCTCATTTTACATTAGGATCAGATTAGAAGTGTATTCCAATTTGGTCCTAATTTTTCCTTTTTAAATACGTGTCTTCTACACGGCCAGCCTTATTCTAATAAATCAATGCTTCAGCACTATGATTCGTCTTCCTAAACTAAATCCATACTGGAAGCGAAATCGTAGTAGATCTCTTGAAGCAGGTATGCTAGAGTTAATATACAGTCTACTATCTGCCATGCCAGCATATTTTACGTATAAAGCTTAATCAACCCGACGTACAAAGGCACGTAACTGTCTCAGAGGTTTCCCAAAATCCCGTTATATTTCGGCGAAACAAAATTATTATTCACGACTAGTTCTGACGATCGCGTCTGGGAAACGCTAATGCTTAAATATATGAATTTACAGTGGCAATAATGTTGCCGTTAATTCGTTTTATCGTTTCACGGCATTATATTATGATTTAAACGGTCTGTGACTCACTGGAAGGTATCCTGCGACCGATGCGATGCTATTACTGTATGCCATGTGTTAAATATTCATTCCCATGGACTTGTTATATATTATACAAATTATACATACAAGGTAGCACATAGCGAAAATATTTGTAATCATTTAAAGTTTGCAAAACTTTGTGAAAATTGGGAATTTTAAATTTTCAATTCGCTGATGTAACACTTATCTACTAAATATGTAACCATCACCCTAATTTAGTATGTACACTTCTCACGGTAAAAATCGGGACACCCACAATTCAGAATTTTAAAATTTCTTGATTGTAAATGCAACTTTCGGAGGACGTATTCACTTAACATAGTCATAAATCGCTTAATTATGTATATTACTGCGATCAAAGGTAACGACTAGAAATTTAAACAGAAAAATAAATATATAGAAAGAAAAAGGTTTATGTATAGAATAAACAAATCGGAGTTTCGGTGGCGGCGTTTCCTTTAGATATACCAATGAAAAAAAAATACATAACAACAAAAAGAACTCTTGAATAGCCACTTCATTTTTGAAATATATATGTATTTAACTTGTTTGATGTTATGCAGAGATAATTATTTTTTAAGAAAACACGTGATCATGAGATTTTATTATTTAATATTATGTTATTTGTTAGTGCTGCTTTGATATTAGTTACTTACTTCGATTTATGCTCGCGAGTATTAGTTTAGCAATATGTCAGTCAGCCTCCTCAGTTTTGGGATAATGTGATTTTCACAGATTTATTGATGCTATTATTGATGTATTAATTACTATTGTTGTTTAATATTCTTAAATATTGTATTACTATAAAGTTTCCTTCTATCTATAAAAAAATTACCAAAATCAGGTTTAAGATTATTTATAAAATTCTTAAATAAAGCAATTAAGTTCGCAAAGAAATTATTTATTTTATGAACCCTACGTTTATTGTATTTTCAGGAAATATATTTTAGCTATCGCCTGTGTAATCTGACGTCGTTGATCTATTTTCTTGAGATATGCCCAATACTGGGTCTCTTTACAAACTGTCTTTATGTAGCACAGGTTTATTAACAATTATTTAAAATATTATTGAATTTATAATACATAACAAACATTGTAAGAAAGCATATTGTTCGTCAATCTCAGTTAGTGCTAAAATATATATTTATTTTTGAATTTGATACATTTAATACTTTTTCGTTGCTACTGCCTGAAGCTGTGTTACAGACCAAAAGTGTTAGCTATATTTCAATAAAGTAGAACGACATTGGATTACACAGGCGATAGTTAAGATATATTTTTTGAAAATACAATAAACGGAGGGTTAATAAAATAAATAATTTCTTTGCGAAATTAATTGCTGTAAAAATGTTGTAAATAATCTTAAACTGTTTTTGGTAATTTTTTAAAACATAGAAAAATATTTTGTAGTAATACAATATTTAAGAATACTAAACAACAACAATAATGAATACATCAATAATAGTGTAATTAATCAATGTGAAAATCACATTGTTCAAAAACTCAGGAGGCTGATTGACATATTGTCTATTGCTAAAGAAATACTCGCGAGCATAAATCAAACTAAGTAACTAATATCATAATAATAGGTAATATAATTTTAAAATCTCATCGCCATGTTTTCTTAAAAAAAGAATTATCTCTACATAACATCAAACAAGTTAAATACATATATGTTTATTTCTTATGTATTTTTTGCATTAATATTTCGGTATTCGATATTTCTAAGGAAACACCGCCACCGAAATTCCAATGTGTTTATTTAATGTATAAACCTTTTTTCTCTACATATATATTATATTTCTGTTTAAATTATTAGTCTTTACCTTTGATCGGAATAATACACACAAAAAAAGTGATTTATGGATTTGATAAGTGCATATATATCCTCTGAAAGCTGCATTTACACCTAAGAAATTTTAAAATATAGGATTGCTGGTGTCCCTATTTTTCCTGTGAGAAGTGTACATCCAACAAAAATTACTGACAATGAGAGTGAAAATCTTTAAAGGTTTTAGGTTGGTACGAGATAGCATCCACATGACTAGGTAAATTATCTTGTACAGTGCAGCTCTTACACAGCCCCCTTGACAAAATTTAAATTTCCCACACTTATTTTTAGTAACTTCAACAGAAAGACATCGAAATAGCTAGTAATCTACTACAAAACTACTGGTAATTTCGTGTTTCAATGTTGAAGTTACTAAGAGTAATTGCGGCAAATTTAAATTTTGCCAAGTGGGAGGTTGTCACACAAAAAACGCCCCAAGCTGCAACTCTTGTTATTTGTATTTCGATTTTCATGAATCTAGTGCCAAATGAAATGGGTTGATGAATACTACGTTTCAGGTTACATTTACTGCTTTTCAAACCTCATCTTCAATTTTTGTGCGTTAGTCAATGTGTGCGCGTTAGTTACAGGCCAAATCATGAATGTTTGTAGTTACGTCATATTTGCTTATGACGTATGCAGCGTCTGAAACAAATTCAGGCACACCAACATTGTTTACATTGAACTGTACGAAATGACAATTGTCACATTTAATGAGGTTATACGCGGTTTTAATAGATTTTCTTTTATAACTGAAAGGATTGGTTCAGTTTTTAGTCAACGTTGCGTTTTAACAACAATCATGAGTAATGCAACTAATAGGATTCTAAATAGTGAACTTTTCTATTGACAATGCTTTCGTGATCAGGCCAAGCTTATTATTAAATGTGTTCTCAATGAAATAATGTATTACCGCAATAATCTAGTTCTCATACCAAAAACCTATTTGCAAATCAAAATGTAGAAAATATTCAAGCAACATAAAAGTATTTAGTTTAATATACGTTACCAATGATTAATTAAACGAAAGATGATGTTTTTATTTTATGTAGCAAACATAATTTCTATACAATGGTATATATAAAACATAATATTGCAGTAAATTAAATTAAAATATGTCAATATTGAAAGAAAAGAATAGTGCAATTAAAAATATATTTAATTTGTGTCTTCGCTCTCATCTTCTGGTCCGCAATTAACTGTCAGAACAAAGTCATGTTTGCTTCACGTTCGTACCACTCTTTAATTATTTTCCCTGTGTGATTTATGCAATTTTGCCAGGTGTCTGGTGTACAGCTGTCCAAACTTTCTTGCCACATTTCCAATACTTGTTTATCGCCATAACCATCCCGACCAATATGCGTATTATAATATCCTTCCGCATGTGTCCATATCAATTCGATAGCATTAAAATCGCAGTGATACGGAGGAAGTCTTGAAACTTTATGCCCATGTGCTCGAAGTAATTCATCAATAACATAAACCTTAACCATAAATTACTTTACGCACATCCATTTTATTTCTCTCTGAAAACACGTGCTGTGTTTTGGACATCAATCGTGGCTTGTACAGGGCTGTAGAAGCACCCGATGAAGAAACAGCAGATGTAGCTTCCTTCTTGCGCTTTGTGTTGTAGATGGTACCCATAGAAATGCCTAAAGCATTCGCAACTCTCTACAATTTGTATGTAGGTTTTAATTTAATAATAACCAATTAGAATTTACCTCATGGACCGCATCAACGGATATTAGAGGACTTCCATTTCGCTTTTCCTCCTCGAAATACACTAGTAAACGACTGACCAACTCTTGGCAACAAGAACTAAGTCGTTTACCGGGCATCTTGAACTGTAACCTTAAAAAATTTTTTTAGGTCTTTATATGTTTCTTTAACACCTCTAAACTTACCACAAACTAAACGATTTACTTCACTATAGCTCTGAAAAGAACTTTTGGTAAAAGAAATAATAGAAGTAAATAAAAATTCAAACCTAAAGAAGGGTCAATAAACAGTAAAAAGCAGATGTCAAATGTCAACGGAGCGGTAAAATGGGTTAAAATGGCGTGGTTGCATGCACTGAAGTAAACATAATGAAAGGTCTTATTTACGCATTACTCGACCGTATTCTATCTCACTTCAACTAGTTTGTTGATACTTAATAAAATATGGACGTATAGCTTAAGTAGCTACGACTTATGTTATATACTTCTATCTCGCTTGTGTGTATGAATGCTTCCAATTTTTTGAAACTACGCTTGTCTTTACTTTACCGACCTCTTAATGACGTAACTACAAACATTCATGATTTGGCCTGTATTTTTGTTACGTTTGATAAAGATTATTTTCTGATTCCATTGATGTACAACTATCATTCATTTCAGTTGTATACTTAGATGAGAAAAAAATATTTAAAACGCTCCACACATCACTGACATTAAGCGAAGATAAATCATTTATATAAATTAAAAAAAAAGGGTTGGTCCCAGTACAGATCCCTGAGGCACCCCAATTGTAATACTGCATCTATACATCTATCCGAATGCGCATTATGACAAACAACTTTTCGACATCGATCAGTTAAATATAACTTAAACCAATCCAACGTTGACCCACAAAAAGCTTTTCAGCTTATACAATAATATAGAATGATCAACGCAATCGAATGCTTTAGATAAATCTATTAGCATGTGTAGCTATGTAAGGTGTTCGATTGTCAAAAGAAGTATGAATTTTGTTAATAAAATTAAATAAAGCTATGTTAAAAAGATGGTTTAATTTAATTAATAAAAGAAGTGAAAGATTACGAAGTTGCAGTGTTGCCGGAGACTTGCCTCCTTGATTCGAAAAGCAGCCCAGTACACTATCAAAAAGGTTATACAGTGCACTAATTTTGATCAAGGTATTTCTGAATATTTGAGCTTCCCATATGGATAAAATCACGCCGTAATCCTTTTTAAAGAATACGATAGCTACCGATTCATCTTTAAACATTTAAAAAACATATCACTTTAACTCCAACTTATCACACACAAATTGCGCGCAACTTTTTAAGTTGCCCTCGTATATAAATACAAAAACAAAACGGTTAGCGAGATCGACCTTCCTCTAATGGAAATACGCGCTATGATACTATCATAACAACTTCCGTGAAATCTATGTTTACTACCTGATGTATCGAACCAATTGCTAGTTAAATAATATAAAAAAAAACTCGTGCACTTTTTTTTTGTCGCGCTCTGAACTCTTCCATGTCAACGATGAGTAATCTTGTTCCCAGAAATTGAGCACGCCGTTACTATACTAGCAAGTTGTAACATACATATGCGTAATATAATTGCCGTTAATTCTTCAAATGTGGTTAATAAATGGATTCGTGCGTATTTAAAACATTTGTCATGGGGATATTAAATGTATGTACAGGGTGATTCGGTTGCTAAAGTTCGCACAAGATGGCGTATTTTTTTTTTTATTTTTTCTAATACTTTTTCATTTTTAAGGTTGGTGAAAAAATGAATGGAAAATAAACGGTTGATAATTATAAGTGCAGTCCATGACACTTAGAGATTGTACTTATTATAAAATGGTGGGAGGAAGCATACTTTTTATCACACCAAAATCCTTGTAACCTTATTAAATATCAATCGATCTTCAAAAAATTGGAATCGTTATGATCTTTGATGGAAACTAGGTGGCGTTATCTGTTAGCTATCACTATAATCAATCCAGAAAAATGAGAACGAACTGACAGTTTAAGCTGTCAAAATCGCAAATTGATATTTGTTTCAAGGATAATTGGATTTGGATTTATTTTTCACCAACCTTCATAAATATAAAAATAAAACATATTAGGCCATCTTGCGGGACTTAAAGAATTAACTTAAAAATATTTTTAAACCGTGTATTCAAGACCCTATTTTTTCCCCTTAAATTCTAGCACCAACGGTTACGGATATATGATTGGTGGTCATCCTCAATGAATCATCAATCATATGCACTGCATTGACCTGAATGGTTTGCTTATTAAAATGGGGATACGAATTTAATTTTCTTTTCCAAATGTTGCAATTTTTGATTGGATGGTGTGGTCATATTTTAACCTTTTCGGATTTATTGTGATCATAAAGAACGCTCTCTAATGTTATTATCTTAACTTGATCTATCGTTTCTTGAGAACGGTTCTTTAGGTTAGAAATTTATATATTATGCCTTGAGATGGCAATAACACAGAACATGGACTGTGGTTTCATCTTCGCCTTAATAAAGTCTCCAATCGGCATCTATTGCCTTGCCACTGTTATCATATCACTTCTTCCTGTATTTGTTTGATAAGTCATTTGTAAATTCATATTTTTATTCCTTTAAGCTTTCTTGTGTCCATCTTTGTGATCATGGCTTTTTCAGCACATTTTTGAGTTATTGTGTACCCATTCGTTGATAATGTCTTTGTTTCTCGAATACTTGATAGTACCAAAAGATGGAAGGATGAACTTATGTAGGCTACAATTCCTTTATTTCTTTTACCTGTCTTTGCCATGGTGGTTTCTGCAATACTCTTTTGATTAATTGATGATAACTTTACTACTCTTTTGATCATACCGAAGGATGAAAAGATGGGCTTATTTGGGTTACAAGTCTCTTAAGGATTATTTTGCCTGTCTTCGCGATGGTGGTTTTTGCAGAGCTCTTTTGACTGATTGATGATGACTTTGTTACTCTTTTGATCATACCGAAGGATGGAAAGATGGACTTATTTGGGTTACAATTCCTTTAAGGACTGCGATGGTGGTTTTTACAATACTCTCTTGATTAATTGATGATGACTTTACTATTCTTTTAATAATACCGAAGGATGAAAATATAGGCTTATTTGGGTTGCAAGTCTCTTAATGATTGTTTTGCCTGTCTTTGCGATGGTGGTTTTTACAATACTCTCTTGATTAATTGATGATGACTTTGCTATTCTTTTGATAATACCGAAGGATGAAAATATAGTCTTAATTAGGTTACAAGTCTGTTAAGGATTATTTTGCCTGTCTTTGCGATGGTGGTTTTTGCAATACTCTTTTGACTAATTGATGATGACTTTGCTACTCTTTTGATCATACCGAAGGATGGAAAGATGGGCTTACTTGGGTTACAATTGCTTTAAGGACTCTTTTGCCTGTCTTTGCGATGGTGGTTTTTACAATACTCTTTTGATTGATTTATGATGATTTTATTACGCTTTTGATAATACCGAAAGATGGAAAGATGGAGTTATTTGTCACAATTACTTTAAGAATCCTTTGCCTGTCTTGGCGATTGTGGTTTTTTTCAGTACTCTTTTGATTAATTTTGTATCCAATCGCTGATACTGATTTTGTAAACTTTCAATAATGTCAAAGGATGGACTTATGTAGGCTACAATGATATAGTTTCTAAATACGAAAATTTGACTATTATCTTACAAGGGAACCTCGCGAACTGTAAATCGCAGATTTTGATGAAACTTTGTCAGTTTGTAGACTCCATGGAGTGTTACTCAATGACACTTTCCATTGCTGCGGAACTTCAACTTTAGGGGATGCAATTCACCCTTGCAATTTGGCCTAAATTTGTTTTTTTTCTGAATAACTTTTAAACGGTAAGAGATAGAAAAAAGGTTTCAATGGCGGACTTGTACCGTTTAGTCAGCCCTTTCGATTGATATAGATATTTATATACAGGGTGTTCCAATAAATGTAGAATGACGTATATTGTGCTTATTTTATCGAATTTCAGAAATAGATTATAATGGCCTCTTTTGTGATCAAATAGTCTATAGAAAGATAATTTAAAAAGTTATACAGGGTGTCCACAAAAATATAAATTTTAGCATATTTCCTTATCCTAAGGAGATACTTTGTATACTGTTATGTGGCTGCATTGTATGTTGAAAATCAGTGTAAACTTATACCAGCCGCTAAATGGTTATATGTGATAGTTTTCGAGTTATACGCGTTTGGATGTATGTAAGATTATATTATCCCCGACAGCAGGCAGATGAAAACAATAGGTCACATAGTACACTAATTGCTTGCTTCTACTATTTTCGAAGAGATGTGAGTAGCGAACGCGTCTCACTTGCAGATATTTTTACTTTATCCGGGACAATTGGCCAGAATAACTTGGTACACATATTCCTCGGTGCAATGTACCTACATAAGAATCCAATTTTTATTTAAATTCAGTTCATATAGTTTTGCAGTGGCAGTAGCTAACATGGTTTATATCAATCCAGCAAAATATTATTCATCTGCTAATACTTTCATATAATTATAATGAAAACCAAATAACACAAAATAATCCCAGTAAAATAGAGTTGCATGATGCGGTGAGAACTCTAATCGATACAAGTATTCGCGAAACAATGTTCGCAGTAGAAACAATAGAAGCATTAAAATTTGAAGATATGGATCGTCCTCGAGTTATTGAAATAACAGTTGAAGGCGAGCCTTCATCGTTCTACGATTTAGAAGATGCTGAAGAAGAGTATGAGGAGACATGCGCTTTAGAAGATGATTTTTTCATTTACCGGTAATTCGGTAAACGAAAATGAAAATACCGGTTTACCGGTAAATTACTGGTAATTTTTTGTTCATGTGTGACATTAATGGGGATTCCCCAAGAAAATAGGGTTAAAAGTTAGGGTAGAATAATACATATTTTACACAATCTTAAGGCATAATATTAGAATTTTATAATCAATATTTGTATTTAATTATTTTAAACAGTTGTAAGAAGTGAAACAAAATATTTAAGGTTCAAATTTTAATGTTATTTTACAACAATGTTGCATTAATGTTCTCTCATAATGTGGTGTATTCAAATTTGCTATTAATTTAAATACGTGAAATGGTGTTCTTATATATTATTATTTTTAAATATTAAAAAATGAGACATTACTTACTCTTTAAGAAAAACGATTTTAAACTTTTAAAAATCTTCAAAACCTCCAGGGTACAAATCACATATGCTAACTCAACTTTTTTTGCGAGTTAAATAAATTCTACACAAAAAACCATAAAATGAGAGAAGTGAAATTGCACTTGTTGCTTCCTACCGTCCTAGCAACCGTCCTAGCAACAAATGAACATTAATCTCGCTTTTCTTTGCGTTGCTTTTCGTTATCTATCTTGTTTCCATTTTTATTTTCTTTTAATTTCTACATGACCTTTTTTTCAGTTTTTTGCTTTTTTTTGTTGAGAATTTTTTGATTCCTTCCCTTTCTGACTAACTCGGTGGAATGGAAGTTATACGTTGCGAATCAAAAGTTTTTATCAGTTTCTTTTCTATATTCTCTATTCTAGGGCATTACAGCGGTTCTCAATGTCAAGAAAGTTTAAATTAAAATTAAACAAAAAACACTCCTCAAAATTAATAAGTGGATATTGTTAGTTACACTTGCCTGTTTTTTTTTTTTATTTTCAATGTCCCTTTAGACCTTTAAATACATATCTATAAACACAATATTTCATAGATAAAAATTTCTGGTATGGATTTTTTATTTACCGAATTACCGGTAATTTTTTGTAATTTACCGGTAAATTTACCGAACGTTTTTTATCGGTTAACCGGTTTACCGGTAAACCTGTATGCAATCCTTACTCCGGATTGCAAAAGGAGGTTTGGACTGATTATTATAACCATTATAACCGATTTCTGAAATTCGATAAAATAAGCACAACAATGACGTATGTTTATTGGAACACCCTGTATATAAATATCTATACCAATCGAAAGGATTGACTAAACGGTACAAGTCCGCCATTGAAACTTTTTTTCTATCTCTTACCGTTTAAAAGTTATTCAGTAAAAGCCAAATTCGGGCCAAATTGCAAGGGTGAATTACACCCCCTAAAGTTGAAGTTCCGCAGCAACGGAAAGCGTCCTTGAGTAACACTCCATGGAGTCTAACAAAGTTTGATCAAAATCTGCGATTTACAGTTTGCGAGGTTCCCTTGTTAGATTAATTATTAGATTAACTTAAAAGCGGCTAGTTTGAGAGCCGTCTTATTAATTCGAGTTAGATGGCAAGGTGAGTTGTCATCTCCGCAACACATTATTCCGTTCGTGGTTCTTTCCCCCTACCCTATTGCACTTGTTGGTTACGGAGAAATGAGCAACGGAATGCATGAATGAAATTCGTCCAAAAAGCTAGTTACTACCTCATAAATATTAACGTAAAAATCATCCCGCGCCCACCCCTGGACGTGCCGAGCCGAATTGAGCGGCTGCGTTTCCTCAAAAAAGTCGTCTCCCCCGAAAGAAAATTGCGTTACATCCCCCTCGGACTACCCGAGACTATTCGAGACACTTTCCGAGGTTCTAGGAAGGGAGGATGGGGCGGAGTGGCCCGGTCGCGGGGGATCCAGCGCGAGGGAGCAGGCGCTCGGGGGGTGGCGGAGAGGAGGGGTGGGTTGCTCGGAACGCTCCAAAGCCAGCCGCCGCCGCCGATGGCAGAAGCAAGACATCGACGCTCGCGTAGGCGGCTTTAGTTCGTGGCGCTGAAGCGAGTCAGTCGCTAGCCACCCCCAAGCGCAGAGACAGCCGGCCGCAGCTACGCAACAAAAACCCGGAGCAACTCCCGGACTGATCGCAGTGTTTACGCGATCGCCGACCGGCGAACAGTGTGTCATTTCTTTGCGTTACAACACCCTCACCGTTTCTGTTTTACGTAGCAAGTTCTCGAGTGACTCTAAGAGACATGTACAGTAGTGCGTCCGGAAGTACCAGAAAGCAGCGGCTAGACCAGTAAAATCTCCGTTAATCCTAATATTCTCATCCCTTCGGAAGTTAAAACCGCCCCTAGATCCATTGCGCACCCTTAACCTTCACCGGATCTTCTGCGAATCCCCCACATACCCGCAGACAAACAATCAGATCAAACAGAACTCCCACCCCCGGGCGATTTTCGCACCCTTCCTTTCGATTATCCTCTTTTGGAGGTCACCGGATCCCCTTTGCCGACGTCCAGGCCGCAGGGGCAACAAGTGGAAAGTCGCGTACTCGCTCCAACTCCCCATTCAGCTCGCCCTGATCGCGTGCACGTCACTCCCAAACGCCGTTCCGATGTTGTTCCGGGAAAATGATAACTTGAGAGCGTAAACTGGCCAGGGGAACGAGCAGCATGTGGCGGGCGCTGACGACAGCGATTTGGGTGTGCGCCCTCGCCAGCCCGCAACCGTTGCACGTCGAACGCGACCCGTTATACCTCAGGAGGTCGCCCGCCACGGGCCTGACCTGGCAAAAACGTGACCAGAGCGGCCACCACCAGCACAGCCACCAAGGCGAACAGAAACAACTACACTATCAGTCGGAACCCACTCAGTTACTGATCAGAACGTCCAGATCAAGCAGGCAGTACGACGTGCCGCAAATTGGTGAGTCAAAAAATAAAGATTTGAGCACTTATTTCAATATTTTCATGTTCGACACCTTCATGATGCTGAAAATTGGAGGAAATTATGGATTATGACAAAATGTACTAAATGAACGCTTATATAAAGCATGTCATATATTTTTAACATGTATGTATATAAACATTTGAATCAATCATTTTTATATGCAGCATCTCTACAATGCTGAAAATTAAAAGAAAATGTGGATTACGATAAATAATAATAATAATATTAATAATAGCAGTATATTTGCAATTAAACCATTAGTTTACTAATTGAACTATTGTCCACAAGCACTTTTTAATTTTTTTTGACACTTATATAACCAAAAACAATTGAATCAATAGTTTTTATATGCAACATCTCCACATTGCTGAAATTTAGTGGAAATTATATAAAAAGCGTTAGAATTTACATAAGTTATGCTGCCCAAAAGCACTTGCGCGAGCCTTCTAAATGTTTGAAGCCATAAACATTAATTTAGATCAATAAAGTTGATGTTTAGCACCTCCACAATGCTGAAATTTAGAAGAAACTATAAAAAAAAAACATTAGACTATAGTCGAAGGGTGATGATGGCTAAAAATACTTGGCCAAATCTTCTATACATTTGACATTTGAATGAATAATTTTTATGTGTAGCACCTCTACAATGCTGAAAATTAGAAGAAAGTATGCATCACCACAAAATTTGCTAATTGGGCGATTGTCCAAAAGCACTTAATGCATTCTTTTAACATTCATATAACCAGAAAAACATCTGAATCAATAATTTTTTTTATGTGCGGCATCTCTACAATGCTGAAAATTAAAAGAAAATATGGATTATGATAAAATTGACTAATTGAACGATTACCCAGAAGCGCGTAATAAATCCTTTTAACATTTATATAACCAAAAACATTTGAATTAATAGTTTTTATGTGCAACTGATACAATTTTCGTAAGATATTATATCTCCACATTGCTGAAATTTAGTTGAAATTATATAACAAATGCTGGAATTTGCATTATAAGTGGTGTTGCCCAAAAGCCCCTGATCCAATCTTCTAAACGTTTGAAGCCATAAACATTTAATTTGGATCAATAAAATTAAAGTCTGGCATCACCACAATGCTGAAATTTTGAAGAAACTATATAAGAAATGGACTGCAGTCGAAAGGTATTTGCTAAAAATACTTGACCAAATTTTCTAGACGTTTGACATTTGAAGCAAAGAGCATTAAATTGGAATTAGATATTTTTATGTCCATCATCTCAACAATGCTGAAATTTAGGGGGAAAAAAACATTAAAAAACTAACAATTCAGTCAAAATGTATTACCCAAAAGTACTTGATTAAATCTTCAAGACCTTTAAAACCGGAAACATCAAATTACAAACATGGACGCCATTTGGGAAGGTTAAAATGGCCGCTTCCACACCTGCTTTCAATTTTGCTTATTAATTCTTTTTAAGCATTAAATTTGAATATTTGGCCATTTTGGACAGTGTTCCCAGCCTGCCCACATTTCCCAACAATGCTCAAAGCACATAGTTCTATAATCCAGAGTCGGATCTAAGCAATTTCTCAGTGGGGGCAAATCAAAATCTTTTTTACACTTTCTCTCAATTTTTGAATCCCATTTTTTCGCGCTGAGGCCCCCTCTTTTAATCCGGTGTTGCTATAATTCACGGAAAATTTTTAAACAACGCCAAAAGAACTTAAAAATTTGGAAAATTCTAGAGGAATGTACTATTATAAACGTTTATTTTGATTTATCTTAAAAATTGTTTGACACCAAAATTGATCCAATAATTGTTTAATTTAGATTTTCGACATATTTCTGCTGCAATCATCGAAAAGAGATTTCCACTAAAAACATGGCTATAAAAATCCCAATTGGAGATGAAAATCCAATCGGATACATCAGTTAAATTTATATCATCGCCATCAATGTACCGTTAAACAAATTACATTTCTGCAAGATCTGGGTGATTTCAGAGTTCACTTTTAAACGGCCCACATAACTAATTGGAATCCGCTTTTAATACATTTCATTTTATTTTTTTTCGCTTTTTGTATCGCACTCTGATTTGGCATAAACATGTTTGTCATCGGTTTCATTCTGGAACCGGGCCAATGCTTATAAGTTTCCAATTTATTTACTTGAATCTGGCTGAAATGTAGATTAAAAAATGTCTAAAGGCCAGACTAGGGTACACATACAGAATATATATTTATTTACAATAGGAATTGTAAATAACTTTTGTTTTGACAATTGTAGGAACTGTTTAATTTTTTTTTGATTGTTACCGCGTATTTCTTTTATCATTTCAATCCAATTAATATTAATTTTATATTTATATTTCCAGTCTCATACGCCTCGAAAATATCGCAAAGTATTTTAAGAAATTGTAAAACGTAACATTAGATACAAAAGCTCGCTCGAATTTTACAAAGTTGGAATTAGCTCCTATTATCCCAGCGTGTTAAGTATATATATATTAAGGGGTTGTTTGCACTGTAATATAAGCTTTTATATAAGGGTATCGCGTTACGCCCTTTATGTTAGATTTAAATTAGATTTTAACTACACACAATAATGGTAGGTAAACTAGGACTCATTGTAAGGAGTGTTCAACAGGTAGGATATTTTATAGACACAAACAAAATCGATGGTTGTTAGGCAAAGAAAGTTGTATATGATTAGCCATACAATGTAAGACGATCTCTCAAACATGTTTTTCTTTTGTACACTTAAAAAACACCAAGTTAAGTTAAATTAGGCAAATTGTGCTCAATTTAACAATACATATTATGAAGGTAATCTCGAAGTTTGTTTACCTGAGCGAAAACACTTCTAATTTGACGATAATCAAACATTTACAGTTAAAACTAACAAGCATTATGTGTTATAAATAAAATGGACACTTTAAATTCAGTATGCTTCACACATAGTTAGTATTGTACGTGATAAATAATCTTGTTAGTAATTTTTAGAAAAATGTAAATTTTAAAGTAATTTTTAAAATGTTTGTGTTGTTTTTAAATGTGTATAAAAAATTGAATTGTAGTAAATAATTTCTGAAGAAGACAATAATAAAAAACATGTCGGAACGTCAAAAAATAATGTTTTAATTGGTAAAAAAAATTAATTCATTTAAAAAAAAACCGCTACCTCAAGAAAACAGAAAAAAAAACACAATAAAATGGAAAGGTTTCTTTTATTCAAAACAATATATTTTGCAATTGCATTAATAAAACTAAAACGCAATGCGGAGGCAGTCAGATTTTTAACAATACTCACCTAGAAAGTCTAACCTAAAGTCTCCTGAAACCAGTGATGGGTTGATACCATAGACAAGGATAAATATATAGATAGGGCTTAGAGATGCGCAGTGTTCAGATCATATGGAGGCCGCCATTTTGATGTATGACAGGGTCGTGAAAAAACAATTTAAAGATAAAACAAGGACGTAATGGTAATATTACGACGTAATGGTAATACTACGACGTTTTTATAAGCCAGAAAGCTGTGATTCGTAGCATTGCGGGTGTTTCTTATAGAGATTCTTGCAGGCCATTATTTCACGATTTAGGTATTCTTCCTTTGCCATGTTTATATATTTTGGAAGCTGCAACATATGTATTTTTGAACAAGGAACAATACTTGTACAATCATGAATTACATCAATACAATACCCGAATAAAGGATCATCTTCACGCTCCCTCATGTACACTTCATGTAACAAGCACCGGCGTATATAATCTGGGGTTAAAGATTTTTAATAAGTTGCCTGCCATTTACAAAAACCTTACTTGCCTTAGAACTTTTAAGCATGAAGTTAAAACCTATCTCCTCCAGCATACTTTCTACTCCATTACGGAATTTTTACAAACATAATAAATGTTACATTTATAGTTTCTTCTTATTGATTCTATACGTTAGTTATTATGTGGTGGTGGTTTGGGGTAGCATGTAGGTTAGAATCATATATTTTTTTATTGGTATGCTTTGTTTTTTCTTTTGTTTTACATGACGTTTTTATATACACTTTGTGTTTTTCATAAATAAAACATATTATTATTATTATTATTATTATTATTATTATTATTATTTTAAAATAAAAAAATAAATAAAATGCTCATACTTCCTTTTGACACTAATATTATACTATATACATACAGGAAATTGTATTTTTTACTGCTAGAAAGACATTACATTGATATTTAATTCATTTTTATTTATTCAAATGTATAAGCTAATACCATTCTAATACACTAATACTTGGAATTTGAAGTTTTTAGGTTATTTCATATTTCTGGGGTATAGGAAATACACATTATGTCATATGACATTTCTTTATTGGTGGCTAAACAATATAAGTTCGTTTATTTTTTTTTCTTACTAATTCGACTTGCAGTTCTTGCGTTAATTTCACCAAACTATGAAGCCGTATTTTACAATAACACTCAATGATCAGCTTTGTTAATAAGATCGGATGTTCTTCAAGGAACTGTCTGCGATATGCTGAAATTACCAATACATATTCTTAATCTCTCGGATCAGCTGACTATTAATCCATCTGAAATAGAATATATGTCATGTCTATGTTTTGTGTCAACAGTGCAGAAATACCTTTATTCTTTCATTGCGACAGTGTATATTTATTTTCTCTCAGATTCTTTCCAGCAGACGTTAACTGCAACAAGCACTCTTCACAATGGAGAATGCAATAAAGTTATACCACATACCCATAACAGGTAGATTATAGTTGGCTCTTACAGATGGAAACTGATATTGCTATCAGCGGATACCAATCTACGAATGCTTTTACATTTCGGTACGCAGCAAGACATTCTACAACATAAACGCTAATTCACATTTAATTATTCACAGTAATAATACCACACACTTCACTAAATGTTCTTGGTTCTCTTAACACTTAAACTCTCTTAAAATATTTAAAAAATGGTCCAACGAAATAAATTATTTACTAACAACGTATTATTCAATAATTCAACTACACTTTAATAAACTACTAATTAGTAAACAACTTTAATCGAAATAATAGTATAAATATGAAATACTGAAATAAAACTAAAATATAAACACGAATAACCTTAAAAACAATGCGTTTTATAAACCTCCCAAACAAAATTACTTCAACAACAGCTGATGTATACATCAAAATGGCGGTTTCTACACAATCTGACAGTTCGCGAATGCGCAATGGTCTAAACTCTTTCTAATAGTTATATTCTTGTCTAAGGTTGATACGAAGCAAACTGTAGCAGCTAACAACTATTAGCAGTTTGTAGCAGCTCTTCAGCATCAAAAGAAGGTGCTACCATTTGTAGCAATTTCCTGATATAGTAGACAAATGCGAATGTTGTGAAACATACATGTATATTCAGTGTATAACATGTAGTAATGTATAAATTGCTTCTTTACGTTAGCAGCTACAACCTGCTTCTGTAAATGTATCTAAATATGTTGTGTAAAGGAAGTATCGTGCGTCAGTTTAGATCGGGGTCAAGCGTGCAAATTTTTCTCGTATAGGGGTATTTAGATCGTCTTGATGACTTTGGGAGAGCGCGTGGAGCAGAAGGGATTTTTAATTTTTTGATAATTTTTTATTTTGTTGCAATTTGTAATTTAACTTCAGTGCTTATACTTACATTATATTCATGTGACTATTAAATTGAAGAATTTAGTAAGTGTTTGTCCAATAGATTTTGAATAGCTTCTTTTATTATTAAAATAACATTGATATTATTATAATAATTGGCACAAAACTATTGCAATGATTGTTGGTTGTATTTTATTTTAGTAGTACACTTTGGTGGCAATTTGTAACTGAAAGACTAATAATTTGTGTATAATGCTGTTATTTATATGAATTTGGCTGGTGATAATAATACAAGGAACAAAGATAAATACATAAGATGCATTTCAAAGATAATCGTTAGAACTGCTTTAAAGAAAATATCCAAAAACCAAAAAATCGGCAGAGTAAACACATCTAACCTTACGGCCCTTCTTATATAATACAAGTGTCCACTATAGTCTTGAATATTTGCTTAATTTTAGCTCAAAGTAACTTGATTTTTTTTTAAATAGCACCAAAAATATTTTTAGGTTATGTGGCATTGAATTCTGCAGAACTTTTGTAGAAAAGATTTTTTCCTAAAATCAAAAATAATGTTTTAATGAAAAATCTGTCTTCGATGGGATACCTGTACATACATTGGCTAACATTTTTACTGGTTATTAAAAAAAAAAAAACATAGATGAACACATTTCCAATCATTGCCAACTTCTTTACTTTAAAAATCTCCAAAAACTAGAAGGACATTCACCTCACAAACAGCGGATCCTATTTGACTGGAAACCGGTTTGCCTGTGGCTATTTTTAACAACCCCCACCTGTGCGACGTGATCCGAAACCACACAGCCGTACTACCGCAATACCTTAGGGCTCGCCCGAGTTTGTCCGAATTCGCCAAATCAGCTTCAGCATCCGACATTTTTTATTTCACATCGCCTTTCCTTCTGCCGGTGTATGCATTGACAATTTTCATTATGGAATATTAATATGTGGATATCGTGTAACGTGTAACCTCGTATGCGACTTGGGAAATAAGCGTTCAGGTGCTCTGAGCGGACACAAGTACCAAAGCAGAGTGTAGTGGATCAATATCAGAGCCGACGGGCTGGCTAGGTGCCGAGGTAAACATGGGACATCTTTTCCGTTTGGAAAATAACGCGTTCGAGAGCGGGAATATGTTTACGAGGTGAAAAATCTAACGGAGAAAATTGGAGATATGTTATTGACTATATTTATAAGTAATGTAAGTTTGGCTTCTAAAGAAAAAAAATCTTTTAGATCCATTCGCAATGAGAAATACCTCATCGTGCTAGCACACATTCGCTTTAGGGAGTAAATGGAAGGATAAATACAGGATTCCTGTTATTTTGACATTGGCACTAGTAGACTAATGATCCAATTTATCAAAGATCCACAGTTGTATCGGCAATCACTGTACGCCAATTAAGGGGTTGCATTCGAAATTGAATTGGTACTTTGCGTTGGTAGATCTCGTTTCCAAAAGCAACTATTGATTTGTTTGAGGCTTGTTCACGGTAGCCTGTGTGGGTCTGTTTGATGTAAGTTTAATTGGCGTGAATTAAGGTAAAATTGGTTATCCATATCAATTGCTAAATCCCTTGATGGACGGAAGTTCGACTGGAAGATAAAAGCTTAGGAATCGTAGCCCACAAAGTAAACTCAATGCGTTCAACGAGGTCATTATAAATTGTGTGGAATATAAATGGAAATAAGGAAAAAAGAATAGGGGTATATCATTTTGCACAGACACAGCATTAATAAGCAGGTCCAAAAAGAACTAGAAAAAATATTCAACAAAATGTAAAGATGGCAAGACTATATGGGCTAAAATGAATGATGATAAAACAAAGTATCTAATAATAAAACAATAAATGAGCAAAAATATGGCAAATTAAAAAAAAAATTGAGGAAAAAAATCGAGAAAATAAGTCACTTTCAATACTTTAGGGTAACGATTTAAATAGCAGTGAAGTGAGCAAAGAAATTGGAAAAATATTAAACAAAGGAAGCAAAAGGTCAATCAAGGAAATATTAAAGCCGAAAGCAGTTTCCAGAGCAGTGAAAATTAGAAGATATAGAGTAGTAATAAGGTCAATAGTGGCAGAAACATTTCGGGAAGGATCTATTGGACCCTCGAGGGTTCTCAAGTTTCCACTGGGCTTTATAGAGAACACCAAGCTGTTCGAGTGGAAGTAAGAGATTTAATTGGAACGATACAATGAGCACCTAGCTCAAGTGCCTCGAACCCTAACTTCAAAAACCTAAGGGCCAATAGTAATATATGGATGTGAAGCATGAATGTTGACGAAAGATAACGAAATGAAAAAAGAGGTGTGGGAGAGAAAAATGTTAAGGAATATATCTAGAGGAACGAAGACAGAAGCAGACGGTTGGAGAAGAAAAATGAAACATGATGTACTATATGGCCACAGCAACATGGTTCAGCATGTTAAGGCGCAGAGGTTGACATGTGAGCAGAATGCCAGAAGACAGACATCCCAGAAGTGTTTTAAAAGAAGGAGAAGGAGGAAAGAGAAAAGGTATATATCAAAGAATAAATGGCTAAATGTAGTGACAACAGACTTCAGAATGTTGAGGGTAATAGACTTGAAAAGTAGATTACAGAACAGGACTCAATGGAGGGAAATTGTTGAATAAATTGAGGAACCAGAGTGACAAAATAACCTATGTCATGGGCCTTATTTCATTTCAGATGGCCTCTGGTGGCTTTATGAACCTCCTTGTCCATTGCAACCCCTAGGTGTTATTGTAGAACGTATTAAACACTTAAGGTAGCGTTGGTCATGGTAATGATAAGTGATATGCCAGACACAGTCATAACTAGAGTACATAGGGCCTCTGAACCTATGAAGTGTCCTTTAGAGCCCTCCTTGGCTAGTTCGTCGGCTGTTGTATATCTCTTTATATCCTCATGTCCTGGCACCCAAATCAGAGACACCGTGTAATCTCCCTAGTCTCGTGCCAGTGAAATATTTCCTCCTCATACCCCCCCCCCCCCTTTGCAATAATTTCTGCGCAGGCTGCAAGGGAATACCTCTGCCTGGAAGATCGTGGCATACTTCCCCAGGCTTATGGATATCCTTTGATTAGGGCTCGGTCCACAAATATTGGCTCCTGTACCCTGGCTAAAATTTGATATCACTACGTGCCTGGTCTCTGTTCGATATGGGAATTTTCACCATTTCAGTTGAAGATAATCTCGGGTGGCATCCTGTCCGTGAGCATTTGCAAGGATCGCATTTACAGCTTCCGCTTTCACATAAAAGAAGCAGCCCCTGTGCTGTTGATTGCACCAGTGATTCCCAGCAATACCTGTCTCAGGATAGCGGTTAGCAACTTCACTCCGGCAACTACACTTCTGTCTTGGGAAAGCTTGTACTCCAAAATCCGTGTTGATCAGTGTAATCATTCTTTAAATTACATCAAATTCCACACAGTTCCAAAAGCCAATGGCGTAAGTTGGGACGACATGGGCTGCTATTTTACTCATCCGATTTCGCGATCAGAAGTCACCCCAATTCGAAATTCGATTCATAAAATCACCCTTCCACCGTAGCCCAGCTAAAGTCATCAATTTCATTGATCGGAACACCGCGATAAAGCGCCAGCCTGCTTCTATTTTCGACACGGGACGAGCGAACGTTCAGTCAGTCACACCCGCGTAAACAAAACATAAAATCCCGAACTAAACGCACACGAGGGTGAACCCATCAATGGGGTAACGGAGACGAGGGGGGTGCGGCAACGCGGCCACACGGTAGAAAAAACATCGAACGTCTTGTGCTAAAAATAAGTAATGTTGTAACTGCCGCCTCGTTCGTTCACAACCTGTTAGATGTAGTATAAATAAGGGTCAGCAGGCTGTGAGTGCTTTGTCGATTAGATTTTTTTGGTTAATACAACAAATGTTCTCCGAGGCTTTATTTGGTAAAATATAAGTGTCTTTTGGGAATTATGGTAGGAATAAGCCTTGATCCAGCATTCTCTGGTACTTTTAAGATGGTGGATGCAATTAAATAAATCATTTTTTGGCCAAAAACAAGGTTGTGTTAGACCAGAAGTCCACTAATTCATGTATTATCTAATCTCCTGCTATAGTTTTCCGAAAGATACGTAGTAACTTCATCATTCCTGTTTTTATGTCAATCAATATTCCGAAACTAATTCAGAATTAATGGAAATATACAATAATAAAATATAAATCAATCTTGGAAATTATCATAGAAAATAGCTGGACTCAGTATTGTCTAATATTCTTAAGAATGTGCACTACAAAAGAACTTTGTGGCCTATATTAGAGACAAGATTGTGACAGATCAAAAGTTCAGTAATTCATACTTCAGCTAATCTGCTTTAGTTCCTCGAAAGACAAGGGCTTATTTGGTAAAATATAAGTCTTTTGGGAATTATAATAGGAATAAGCTTTGATCCAGCATTCTCTGGTATTTTTAAGATGGTGGATGCAATTAAATAAATCATTTTGGCCAAAAACAAGGTTGTGCCAGATCAGAAGTCCACTAATTCATATTTTATCTAATCTCCTGCTATAGTTTTCCGAAAGATACGTAGTAACTTCATCATTCCTGTTTTTATGTCAATCAATATTCCGAAACTAATTCAGAATTAATGGAAATATACAATAATAAAATATAAATCAATCTTGGAAATTATCATAGAAAATAGCTGGACTCAGTATTGTCTAATATTCTTAAGAATGTGCACTACAAAAGAACTTTGTGGCCTATATTAGAGACAAGATTGTGACAGATCAAAAGTTCAGTAATTCATACTTCAGCTAATCTGCTTTAGTTCCTCGAAAGACAAGGGCTTATTTGGTAAAATATAAGTCTTTTGGGAATTATAATAGGAATAAGCTTTGATCCAGCATTCTCTGGTATTTTTAAGATGGTGGATGCAATTAAATAAATCATTTTGGCCAAAAACAAGGTTGTGCCAGATCAGAAGTCCACTAATTCATATTTTATCTAATCTCCTGCTATAGTTTTCCGAAAGATACGTAGTAACTTCATCATTCCTGTTTGATGTCAATCAATATTCGAAACTTAATTCGAATTAATGGAAATATACAATAATAAAATATAAATCAATCTTGGAAATTATCATAGAAAATAGCTGGACTCAGTATTGTCTAATATTCTTAAGAATATGCACTACAAAAGAACTTTGTGGCCTATATTAGAGACAAGATTGTGACAGATCAAAAGTTCAGTAATTCATACTTCAGCTAATCTGCTTTAGTTTCTCGAAAGACAAGGGCTTATTTGGTAAAATATAAATCTTTTGGGAATTATAATAGGAATAAGCTTTGATCCAGCATTTTCTGGTATTTTTAAGATGGTGGATGCAATTAAATAAATCATTTTGGCCAAAAACAAGGTTGTGCCAGACCAGAAGTCCACTAATTCATGTTTTATCTAATCTCCTGCTATAGTTTTCCGAAAGATACGTAGTAACTTCATCATTCCTGTTTTGATGTCAATCAATATTCCGAAACTAATTCAGAATTAATGGAAATATACAATAGTAAAATATAAATCAATCTTGGAAATTATAATAGGAAAAAGGCTTGACTCACTATTGTTTAATATTCTTAAGAATGTACACTATAAAAGAACTTTATGGCCTATATTAGAGACAAGAGTGTGACAGATCAGAAGTTCAATAATTTATACTTCAGCTAATCTGCTTTAGTTTCCCGAAAGACAAAGGCTTATTTGATAAAATATAAGTGTCTTTTGGGAATTATGGTAGGAATAAGCCTTGATGCAGGATTCTCTTGCATTTTCAAGATGGTCGCGGCAATTAAGCAATTCATAAAAGATTTTCTGGCCAAAAGCAAGGTTGTGTCAGAACAGAAGCCTAATAATTCATGTTTCATCTAATCTTCTGCTATAGCTTTCCGAAAGATATGTAGTAACTTCATCATTCCTCTTTTGATGTCATTCGATATTCCGAAACTAATTCACAATTAATGGAAATATAAAATAGTAAAATATAAATCAATCTTGGAAATTATCATAGAAAATAGCTGGACTCAGCATTGTTTAATATTCTTAAAAATGTGCACTATAAAAGAACTTTGTGGCCTATGTTAGAGACAAGATTGTGACAGATCAAAAGTTAAGTAATTCATACTTCAGCTAATCTGCTTTAGTTTCCCAAAAGACAAAGGCTTATTTGATAAAATATAAGTGTCTTTTGGTAATTAATGTAGGAATAAGCTTTGATGAGAGAATGCTGTCTGGTATTTTTAAGATGATCGAGGCAATTAAGCAAATCATAAAAGATTTTTTGGCTAAAAGCAAGGTTGTATCAGACCAGAAGCCTAATAATTCATGTTTCATCTTATCTTCTGCTATAGCTTTCCGAAAGATATGTAGTAACTTTATCATTCCTCTTTTGATGTCATTCGATATTCCGAAACTAATTCACAATTAATGGAAATATAAAATAGTAAAATATAAATCAATCTTGGAAATTATCATAGAAAATAGCTGGACTCAGCATTGTCTAATATTCTTAAAAATGTGCACTATAAAAGAACTTTGTGGCCTATATTAGAGACAAGATTGTGACAGATCAAAAGTTCAGTAATTCATACTTCAGGTAATCTGCTTTAGTTTCCCAAAAGACAAGGGCTTATTTGATAAAATATAAGTGTCTTTTGGGAATTAATGTAGGAATAAACCTCGATGAGAGAATGCTGTCTGGTATTTTTAAGATGGTCGAGGCAATTAAGCAAATCATAAAAGATTTTTTGCCCAAAAGCAAGATTGTATCAGACCAGAAACCTAATAATTCATGTTTCATCTAATCTTCTGCTATAGCTTTCCGAAAGATATGCAGTAACTTCATCATTCCTCTTTTGATGTCATTCGATATTCCGAAACTAATTCACAATTAATGGAAATATAAAATAGTAAAATATAAACCAATCTTGGAAATTATCATAGGAAAAAGATTTTACTCACTATTGCTTAATATTCTTAAGAATGTGGACTATAAAAATACTTTGTGGCCTATGTCAGACACAAAATTGTAACAGATCAGAACTTCAGTAATTTATACTTCCGCTAATCTGCTTTAGTTTTCCAAAAGAAAAGGGTTTATTTGGTAAAATACAAGTCTTTTGGGAATTATAGTAGAAATAAGCTTTGATCCAGCATTCTCTGGTATTTTTAAGATGGTGGAAACAATTAAACAAATCATAAAAGGTTTTTTTGTTAGTTTTTTGAAGGTTGCGCCAGACCAGAAGTCCAAATAATTCATGCTTTATCTAATGTTCTGCTATAGTTGTCCGAAAGACATATAGTCATCCTTCCCCATTGATGTCAATCAATATTCAGAAACTAATTTACGAATTATGGAAACATGAAATAGTAAAACATAAGGGGAGTTTTAGAAATTATGGTAGGAGAAATGTTTGACCCCATATTCTTAAGAATATGAATCAAATGACGAATTTTTTTTTGACCTGTGCCAGATCAGAAGTCCAGTAATACATACTTCAGCTTTAGTTTCCCAAAAGATATATAGCACTTTCATCATTTCTCATTTGACATCAATCAGTATTTAGAAACTAATTCACGAATGATGAAAATATAATACTGTAAAATAAATATGAAGCAGAAATTGGGTCCTGCTCGTAGCATCAAACATAAAGACTTTTTCGCATGCCAAAGACAAGATTATTACAAATACTGTTTGAGTAAGATTCATACTTTATCTGATTTTCAGCATTAATTTACTGAAAAATATATAGTATTTTCATAATTCCTCATTTGATATCGATCGATATTCAAAAACCAATTCACAAACACGCCAATTTCCCTTGTGGCCGAAGATACGTAATACCAACAATGGATATCTATCTGTCCATTCAAGATTTTGGCATATAAAATCATTTTACCCAACCCCCATGTAATCCATTCCTGTCTTATAACGTCGCTTTCTGCAAGAGAGAAGATGATTTGTCTTCATTCCACAGCGGCGCTTTGATGCTTGGCACTTGTTGGAATATAGTGCTGTTACACTGTTCTTTGTGCTGTTATGGAACGTAAACAATTCCCTAACGCGATATGCTTGTGCACGTACCCTACTGGGATTACGTTGTCAGATTTGAGGAAGAAATACTGCCTAATATACTACATACAAGCTGATAGTGTAAAGATATGAGGGATGTGAGGGAATGTATGTTTCTCGCAGAATAGGAATTTAAGGTAAAAATACAATTGGAGCAGACATTAACTATTTTTCCCCAAAAATTGTTAGAGCAAACTAATTTTGATCCTTTTTTTAACCGACCCCAGCAAATAGACCTTCCACTCAAGATTTTAATCAATTACTCGGACATGTTGAATCCCCGACCACACTTAAATTAATTTTACTCTAAGATACGCCCACAACTAAATTATTTACGGTTCCTTTCAATACGTGAGGTCGGGCAAAAGTAGAGAGAAGGTCGCTAAAACTCGATTATACCTGCACGAGTGAATCGCCCAAATTATCTTCTTTTATATTCTACGTCGTCCGTCTGCAATTGAAAGGAAAGTATGGTTCCTGCGAGTTTTTAGTAGATCAACTAAAAATGACCATCTTTATAAACTTTCCGTACGATAGAATCTCGATGTTCTCCAGAGATTTTAACATAAATTCCCAGTATCCAGGAAACGTTAAAAGTTCATCGACCATCCGAGAGTCTCCAGCACATAGTGGGGTGGGGGAAAGGGGGTGGCAAAAGGATCAATGTTATCCGGTTGCATTCGGTGTCAAAAACAAGGTACATATAACCGAGAAAACGTTCAATTGCTATTTTGCCTCAGGATATCTGTAAGTGTCGCGAATGTTCGTGAGACACCAGTGCAGATCGGGTTGGGTTACCCCTTAATAGGAGATTCTTACGCGTAGAGGGCGCTAGGAGCATCGGAAAATCGTATGATTCATCAAAACTTTGTCTGTTATAACGATATTGGAGTATCAAAGTTGATGGAGTAAAGTTTATTTTGAAACGTATATTTGAATATGGAGTCTTTAAAGTTAAAGTGTTATCGGTTTTGGAGGATATTCCTGATAGAAGCTTTAGTCATAATTTCGAAATTCCAGTTCTTGGAACTCATATTATTTGTAGAAACGGGATTGTTAGAAAATTATGATGGCGAGTCGGTTTTATACTTTTATACCACGGAATTTGATAATTATTTACCCCATAGAAGAAAATTACTTTACCAAAATTACTGCACATTGCGAAAACTCTGCACAATGCTTTAATAATCTTTATATTCACACACGATCTTAAGTCTAATAGGCCATTATATCAAACTTTGAGCAGTCAAGCATTTCAAAGTTCAAAATAAAATTAAAAACACTTATAAATTGAGCATCCTTCAAACATTCAGGCCTCTGTTCCTTTAGAAAGTCTTTTGCCATCACACGCTGGATTTTTTGGATTTTTAATAATTTTTTTATTATTATTATTAATAATTTTTTTTTAATTTGCGATTTGGTAACGCCAGAAGAAGGACCAGCTCCAACCTTGACGAGCCTTACCTGGCCAAATCGTCAGGTGCCTCATTTCCCCACACACCCGAATGGCTGGGAACTCAAGCCAGTATTAATTTCCTTTGGATGTCCACCTCATTTAGGCCGTTTACATAGCCCCAAATCAGATTAGAGTTAACACTTACGGAACTAATCGCTTTAAGTGTGGACTGGCTCTCAGTTGCTTCTGCATAATTCCTAATTCGTTCCATCTTTCTATTTCTTTGATCTGTGATGAATTGCAACGATCTCACCCTGGAACACCGTTATAAGCTTACCGAAGGAACCTTTTTAGGCTTCTTTGCATATATCCCAGCTCCTACGCGTAGATCGTTTTAGAGTTAACCTGGGTTGAATTTCTGAACCATGGCATCACATGGTACACCCATAAGGGGTGCCTTCTTAAGTTCATCTAATCGTTTTTGACAGTGCTTGACTGTCTATCAGTCTATATGCTGTAGACCTAGCAGTTCCTTATATTTAAATGTGTAGTGGTGGCAAGTT
This sequence comes from Protaetia brevitarsis, assembly GCA_004143645.1. Lineage (NCBI taxonomy): Eukaryota > Metazoa > Arthropoda > Insecta > Coleoptera > Scarabaeidae > Protaetia > Protaetia brevitarsis. The sequence continues at coordinate 16,982 of RXPK01004110.1, read as the reverse complement.
TAGAATTACTTTCATTGCGCACCCATAGCACACAGCCAGTCTTTGTATGCCACATAGCCTTTTAGCCGCTCCTGTCTACTGTCCCTGTGGTCACCATACTACTGCTCCGTACGTTACCATGCCTCTAATTAGCCTAGCTTCCCCATCAGCTCCAATTTATTCTTTCTAAAATTCTTACAATCCCAAACATAAATTCTAAAAAATCTTCTAAACTTTTTTTTTGCTATAGAAGCCTTTGAGAAGCTAATTCTAAAATCTAAATTAATCCCAAAATCGTCGTCCACCAGAAATTCGCCATTTTTTGCCCAATTCAGCTGCCCTCCACTTTCGTTTAAGCTTGACAGCAACAAACAGAAACAAACAAAGGGTTGGGTGGAAACGAAACCAAAAAAAAGGTCAAAACACGAGCAATTGTACATGTTGGCTTTGGTTGGTAAACTCCGTTGGGAGAATCTGCCCGAAAGTTTGCCGTGGATGTCAAACGGATATTCGGGCGAAAGTATTTAATGTGTCTGGTGTATAATCAATTTTGGGCGTGTCTGGCGTGGGATGCGTGCCGTAATATTGCCGAAAACAAGGGGAGCTTCTGGGGATTTGGGGAGGTCCTGTCAACTTTACCGTGAAAAGGGATTACGCGATGTTTTTGTACGTACGCATTATTTTTCGCTTAATATTTTAATGTTGGTAGTGTTGAGATTACAAAATGATTATCCTTCGTGAGGTGGAAGTAATCTGCTAAGGGAGATTTAATACGAGATTACCTAGATTCAAACCTAAAAGCTTGATTTGAAATTATGATTTTAGTGCAAATTTCGGAGAAAAAAAAAATACGAAAAACCATAATATTAATTTTAACGAAAGACTTAATGAGGGAACACTTGTATTGATACCATATATTACATTTTTCCATTCACTGGTCTTTAATATTCCTTAAAAAAAAACGAATTTGGTGGACATAACACTTAACCAAGAAGAAACTCTTGATTTTGATAAGAAATCTCATTGTGAATATTTGCATCAGCACAATATCCTATAGTTTTTAGTAGTGATGGATTGCTACGAAGCAAACTAGAGCAGAGACTACTATTCACCACCAGGAGATTGAGGCATGTTGTCTAATCGTTCCTTCCATAATCATTCTGAATGTGATTCTTTTTGCCACACCGGCCGGCATCACAATGTGGGAAGCAGCAAGATCCAGTACTACCTCGATGTCTACTGTTTAGGCAGATTCTCAGAGGCCCAATTAAAGTCATCTTTGTATTTACTTTAGAGAGGTTAATTCTCGCAGTGACCAAATTTATTCTTTTGCTCCAAGCTACTGACCCATGAGTGATGGTTGGTCTTACTATCACTGTAAATATCCAAAGAAGTATTTTTGGGCTGCATTGGTAATTTTGTTTTTAAAAAGCTTCTTCACACCATCAGAGTTGTTTTGGTCTTTTGGTTACTTTACTAGGTTTATTGTCTAGGGTGAGACCTAGATTTTTAATTTTCGTTCTCTAATCTATATTTTACCCGTTAATTGTTATGGTTTTAAGATTGGTTTTCAGTATTGCTCGGATAAATTTCCATTTCAAAGGTATCCACTTTGGCTTCAGGAAGGAGTCTCTAGAAGGAGGAGAGCTCTTTCTTTTTTACTTTGAGTAAAGCTTACATGTGGCTTTTGTTAGTGCCATTCTCTGTATCGAACCTGCTCGTGGCCATTATCGATATCCTCACAGAAATTTCTGAAGCTTTCCTGGTCTAACACTATTCATATTTGCTCAGGAAGTAAAATCTTGATTTTTTTATGGAATCTTACAAATATTAATTTTGTTTCGATTTGGGAAACAAGAAAGCAAGATTTTGGTTTAAACAAGGAATCCTATTGTAAATATTTGCACCACCACTAGATATGATGCGTTTTAACATGCTGGTCTCCAAAAACTCACAGATACTAATTTGGTCTCGAGTTGAGAAAACTTAGAAATTAATCGGAAATGCTTAATTAGAAAACGGACCCCCAAAAGAATTGTATAGATTTATGGCCCGCCCTGAGGAAATTGGAACAGCAAGTCAGAGGTTAGGATCGGGAAATAAGAAACGATAAAAAAAAAACACGTCCCTTTCTACTCTTACGAAAAACTTTTTCACGATAAAATAAATCCGCAGCACCCACGGGATCTGGGATAGGTTTATCTGCGTTAACGTTGACGTTACGGCCAGAGCGAGAGCTACTAATGCGTCCGCAACTGTAATTAAGATAATAAATTGTTCAAACAAACCCTGGAACTGTGGAGCGCCTCTGCGTCCAGTGCATGCCTTTACGAGATTGTGGCTTATTTGCAAATTCAATTAGAGCCGGCCAGGATTGTCCATCCTCCTTTAGAAAGTCTACGCGTTGCGATTCTATTTTTTTTTTTTTTCTTTTTAGAGACGACTCACAGAAAGTTCCTGGAAATAAGGTCGGAACCGTATTTGCGCATTTGAATCTAGAGTACTTTTCCTCACATACGTAGGATTATTGACTATGCGTTTAAAGTATTTTCCACTTGTTATATTTAGAAACTCCAGGTGAATAATTGATTGGTTTTCAAGAGTTAACGAGCTATCGAGAGGTAGCGCTTGTCGTAACGTTTCGTATTTATACGTATTGTCGCGTTTGACGTCATCGTAGGATGTCATTTGCTTTAATATTAGCCGTTATAAGTGGCTTCTAGAATCCGGTAACATTGGGGAGCGATCGACACACAACTTGCCATACTTATTCGTTAGAAAAGATGAAAAAATAGGTATGGTTTTATTTTAGATTAAAATTATTTTGTTCAAAATCTAAACCAAATTAAAACCAACAACATCCATCTAGTTCCTACCTTTTTTAAAAGTTTTTTTTTTTCCTTTTTTTTTTGGAAACTGCAGCCCAAACATCTCCAACGAGTTTCAGTGTTGCCAATTAATAGAAGACATATTTCACTAGATCGGGATTATAATTCCGCCAGAAAATCACTAGAATTGGGAAAGGAACTACTTTATAAAGTATTTTAAGAAAAGCAAAAATATTTTATATTATATTATATTATATTTATGTAATTAATAGTTTTTCTACTATAAATCCCCTTTTATTTAGTTTTTCATTTATTATCATTCGCACAATGTTACTTTTAAAAATCACAAAGTAAAACACAAAGTACATTTTATTTTGTCTATTATATATGAACTTAATACAACACTTATTGGTTAGTCGTCAAATATTAATAATTTACAATATACAGTGGAACCTCGTTAAGTCGAACCCGTGAATCCGCATCTCCAGATAACCCGGATCAATTTCAACAATCAATTCGACAATCAAAAATATAATTGTTCGGTTTGTTTTGTGCGTATATTTGTTTATCTACGAAAAAAAAGTCATTTTTCTGTAGGTACTGTCTTATTTTATTTTTTTTTTTACCCTAGTATCCGCGTAACCCGGATTTTCGTTAACCTGAATCAGCACTGGTCCCAATTGATCCGGGTAAACGAGGTTCCACTGAACAACTATATAACTGTAACCGTGTTTCATAAAATCATAATCATATCTTCATTTATTTTATTTTGTACTTTTATTTATTTATTTACATATATGTAATTTAGCCTTCGTGTTCAATGAGTAATCACTAGATTTATTACTAAAATTAAAGAAAATCCACTAAACTTTTCACAAACCACTAAAAATGATTTGTGTACACCAGACGTGCTTCCAATACACCAGATTTAGTGGAAAATTCACCAAGTTGGCAACATTGCGAGTTTTAGGCCATCCAAAGTATTAAATTGTTTCCAAAAGAATTTAATGGACATTTAAATGACCAAACCATTGTCTTGCAAAATCCCTTTTACATGTCTAATGACTCCTTGGTCCATCAGTTGAAGCAAGCTAGTTGTATTTGGAAACAGAAACGCAACTTGGTAGATCAAAGTCAATGATAAGGGCAGGATAAAGAACATTATCTTAAATACTATTTTTTTGGTACTGGCAGTACTGTTCCACTTTAGGTATAAACTGGTGCTCACACCAATCCTTTAAAGTTTGCAGGTTCGACCCAAACTTTGGGTTTATGCTTCCAAATAATTGGTGAACCAGCTTTGGTTTTATTTTTTAAAGCGCTTGGGTTTTTACTGTGATAAATCAATAAAGATAATAACGTAAGCTGGTGTATTATTGTAGACGGACATGATATCAATGGAGAGTTTACATTAGTGCAATAGAATATTTTCAACTTTAATCTTCTTTGGCATTTGAAAAATATAACAACGAAGCTTTAATGCTTTAATCACTCTCTTTAATAAAACTAGCCAAGTTCCAGGAACCTTGATGATGGTGTACCATTGTATAAATGTCTCGATGTCACTTATAACTTTAGAATTCTCTGAGAAGAAATCTAGATGGTAAGTAAAATTGAATTTTAACCAATATAATTCACTATGATGAAGACATGATTATCAGCTCTTCTTCGCTTATCAATCGATTAGTACCATTACACCTAATTTGATATTTACGAATTGATATCAAAAATTCGATATTTCAACGATTTTCTTTTTCGTTGTTCCACTAAATTTGGGAAACTTTTCTTTCAAATGATTAACGAAAAGTCCATCTCGATTTTCAAGAACTATTATAAAATTCTCTATATAAGCCCAGCTCAGATGAAGCGAAGATAAAATTATTCTATTAGATTCAACAGATGGAATGTTTTTCACATTTTAAATAACTCATGATTTCTTTATAGGGTGTTTTTTTTGGCTGTGTAGTTGTTCTTGGCATTACTGCTTTCTCATAAGCATAGACCAGTATGTTGTAAACCCACTCCTGTAAGTCTATAAGAAGGAGCTTAGTAGGAAACAGGTCTTCTAATAGGCCAGTAAAAACACACCTACAGAAAATTGGCATCGACGCTGGAGATACCCAACTACAGACTGTGTAATGGGATAACAGATGACAGACGCTTACCACATTCTACGTGGTTACGAGGCTGTGGACGCAAAAAGATAAGCAATTTTGGTAAAACAGAAATGAGCCCAAAGGATTATTTAGATCAACTAGCTAGAGACTTGGACAGATTAGCACAGAGTGCTAGAATGGGTGGTACACAGTGTAAAAAAATTGTCAAAAGAAGTGATTTTTACTAAGAAAGATTACCTAAAGTTTTTAGTGTGTGGGTGAGGTTTGAAAAATTTAATTAGCTAGCTCAACGGATAAAATTTTAAAAGGGCGCAAAGAACAATTAACATCAGAGTTACCCTCGCGAATTTAAACATGAATCTAACCACGAAAAGTAAATTGTGAGTAAATGAAATCAGACTCTCTTAAATACCCCAAAAATTGAAAAGGTTTAAGTAAAAAATAAAAGAACAGAATTTTTAACCCAACCAGGATAATTAACAAACAAAATTTATTTAAAAAATGGGTAAAATTACAAAATGACAGAAAAAAAACTGTAAACTGAGGGTTCTGGCTAAAAATAAAAAACTGCACTTGATTCTAAATTACAATAGGACAATGCTATTTTCTATACAAAGCAAATGATTAGTTTGTTCAGGAAGATAATCCTAATTATACCAATTCAATCCACGTGGTTTCAACAAAATAAAATAAATTCGTGGACAAACACTAGAAATTATACAAAAATTAGAAATAAATGCAAGAACAACGCTACTATTCACCCAAACCGAGATGATTGATAATTAAAAACGAAACAACAAAATAGAAAAACGGAAAAATGAACTCTTTAAACCATAATGAGAGAATTATAACTAAAATATATCTTCCTGCACAAAAATAATAATAATAAAATCTACAACGTGTACACGTTAATATAATAACAATTATTATAAAATGAATTCCTTGATGGACAAATTTTTTAAAGAAATCAAATCTCAAAATCTCAAGAATTACAAAATGGCAGCAAAGATTTAAAAATACATCTACTGACGTTAAAGTCAACCAAGGAACTGCCTGATAAAATTCTACAACGCAGCCCGTATAACAATACGAATAACGCAAACGCACAAATCACCGACAAAATCTAGGCAACTTAAAATACACACAGCGGTAACGCGGGTAAACTAAACTACAGCAGTACGCGCATAGGAAACTAGTTCCGCATGCCCGGACTTAGCCAATCACGAAAATAATAAATGATCTTATATCTATAATGTGTACACTAGCGACACTTTCTAATTGTACGACCTACAGCATAAAACAGAGCCTAAATGTGTAGCATGGGTAGTAGACGACTTATGCATTCACTGCCGTCTTCGAAATATGTAAACACAGATGTGCGGTCTCGGTGTTTTTTTGTAGTAAATCTACTTTAAATGTAAGGAAGAATGCAGTAAATAAACATAGAAAAAACATTGATCTTATAAAATAGAGAGAATTAAATACATCAAAGGCGCATACTTATGCCTGCCGACCTACCTCGGTTAGCACAATTCGAATTTTTTCATTTACTTACCTTAAATATAATATTGTATACAAACAGATATTTTGTTTTCTTTACAATCCCTACAGCTTTACAAATATGTTTGTGTTTTTAATCCAATTGATTTACAATGATTGTTTTCATAACTATTTTTAATTCGCCCCGGCTCCTTTTTTCGATATTAACATAAAGATTAATTAATATTTATATAAACTAATCATTAATTACTAATTTAAACCTGCATTTTGTATTTATAGCTATCACTACTGTTCAATTTAGCACTAATTCAAATTTTGTATTTCTTTTGAAAAAATATTGTGAGACTTTTGAGGTAAAATCTTTGGAACTAGGGAATTTATAATCGAAATATTATTTTATCTTGTTATTATAATATTAATAAAAACACATTATTACTATAACCAATAAAAATGTTCTGACGAGCTAGAACTTTCGTTCTAATATCTGATACAAAAATCGTGGTTTTGAATGCATCCTCGCTATATTCTTTATTATTTAATGCCAAGGAGGAAGCGGAGCGAATTAAGAAATTGATATGAAATCGTCAGACATCAATTAGATTAAAATATATAAGCATAACGGAGATATGCTTTACTGATTTCAGTGTAAGTGGATACCTTAAATATTTTCATGCGATCCATTTTGATACGTTCATTATTATTTGCATACGTGTAAAATGAATAAAAGTAGTAAACGCAGTGATATTGGTATTTATTGTATAATTAACATGCCTTTGGTCTAGTTCCTAGTCGTAGTTCGACTGTAAAATGAAAATACCTTTTAAAATCATTTAATAAGACTACGGTTATTGGAAATACTTCAAACATCAAATAAATTTATTTCTACGCAAAGATAACAAATACATAATAGATGCATTCAACTTCGCACATTAATAAATCCAGTCTAAGCTTTTTTAAAATAACCGACAGAGAGACCGCACATCTGTGTTTACATATTTCGAAGCGGCCAGTTACTGCATAAATCCGTCTACTATCCACGTTAAAGATATGGGCTCCATTTTACCCTGTAGGTCGTACAATTAGAAAGTGTCGCTAGTGTACACATCAATATATTAACAATTATTATTAAGCGAATTCCTTGATGGACAGAATAAAAGAAAAATTATGCGAATCAAATTACGATATCAAAATGAAATATAAAATGGCAAACAAAGATTCGAAAATACATGTACTCACGTCAAAGTCAACCAAGGAACTGCCTGACCAAATTCTACAACTGCGTACAAAGCAGTCGTACAATTCACCGACAAAATCTAATAGAAGAAACATTAACTATACATGACAAACGATAGACATCTTAATGAAAAGAATTAATTTAAAAAAAACACTTAATTAAAGAAATCATACTATTAACTAAAATTTATACAAACTTAAACATTATTGTGGAAATTTCTCGGTACAATGATTCAGCAAAACGGAAAATCAAGACAAATTAGGCAACTTAAAATACACTCGCGGTAATGTGGGTTGCCACAGCACTACGTAACTAAAATAAATGATTAATTCAACAATTTCTTTATCTAACTATGCTCTCATTATATACATTCTCTTTCCATTTCCTATTACAAATGTAGTAATTGGATCCTCATAAAATAAGAGACTTTTCTGTTGTGTACTTTTATCATGCAATGACAACATTATCAAATTTAATAAGCAAAACTCTAACGCATTCCCGAAACAAATATTAAAAAAAAAGAAAAAGAGCAAGCCTTAAGGGATCACAAATTATTGCGCATCTTTATTACGCTGACCTTTAACATTTTGACCTTCGCCAAATGTACGAAGAAAAATAACCCCACCCCATTTCAAAAAGGGGTGGTTACCACCCCTTTTTGCCCGTCCGACAAATACAACTTCGCCCCGCAGAAATTTTATAATGGGGAGTTCAAGAGAGAATTTGATACTCGATTCCATAATGATAGACTGACTCCCTTCTTCTGTGCGTGTTTCGAGAAAAAAGGAAAATTCTTTCGAGGAAACTGCTGAACTCGGACTTTGCAGGAGAATATTTTTCTTTCATCTTCTCTTTTAGCCCTCTCTTCCCAGTGGGGGGGCCTTTAATGTACATATATATTACCGAGCGGTCGAATTCGTGAAGTGAAAAGATGAAATGTAGGTAGGGGGACCAACAGCTTTTTATCGCTCGTGGAAATGTCGAACCGTGGGGTTTATTTGATCGGGGATGCTTTTGGGGGTGGTTCGGGGGTTAATCGAAAGTTTTCTAATTTATTTTTTTTTTATTTTACTTTTTCAAATGCCGATATTTGCGGAATGGAATGATAGTACTAAAATTGCGAGCTAATTCAAAATTTAAATTGAATACTTCGGGTTTTAGTAAAAACTCTATATTGTTTTTTTTTTTTTTTATTCTGATGAGAAAAAGTGCCTGAAAGCTTTCGGAATTAATAGCGCTGTCAATAACAGAAATTATTTAAAGTGACATTTAAAACAAAATGCTTTGAAATAATTAATTTGCAATCTCTATACAGGCTATCCCAAGTAAGCTAGCATCATTTGTATCTCGTAAATGACAAGGGACACAAAGCGAGTTAAATGAAAGAAAATAACTTTAATTTGATTGACGGTATGATTTGTTGTCTGGATCTTTTACCGATTTCAGATTATTGAGATCATAGCCCTTATTTGCTGTAGTATGTGTAGTTTTAAATTTGTCCTCGATGTTGGAATTATGATTATATTCCTTAAGATATTTGCCAGGGCATAATATAATTGCATATTATAATAAGCCGCTTAAAGTTCATTTACTATAACAGACGAGGTACTACGTGAGTCAATTTGCTATGACGTCACGACCGTGTTGCAAATTTTCTGTTCGTCAAAACGTAAACAAACCGTTAGGTTATTTAACTGTCAAACACTTTTGACAGGTGAATAAACAAACTCTTAAAAATAACATTTACCGTTAATATTAGTGATGATTCTTTTTGAAAATCAGAATTTAAAAGTATGTTAATCATGATAGCAGTGGAAAAAAAAAATAACAAAAAAGCACAAGTGAGTATAATAAATTTAATCGGGACCATTATCCCTTAAAGTATTCACAGTAACGATTAGTATGCAAGTTTCTTCTCTATCCAAACCAATATCTCTGATTTACTACTTCTAAATTTCGTTTCCAATATGTTGTACGCCAAGTACGTCAAATTTCCAGACTAATTTAATTCAATCCGCTTTATACAATTGTGTGCATCCTCTCATCTGCCATATTTCATCCATCATTTCGTAACAAACTCCCTTTTCCTTTAGAACAAATAATATCTACCACAACAATGTGTTTCAACCATAGAAATGTCTTTTTCTTTAAAAGCACTGTTCAAAATGTTTAATGTGTTATGTTAGTCTGAAAAATGTATGTGAAAGAACCACTTCTGTAAACAATATTTGTATATACTCACTGTTTTCGTACATGTCATAAATTGTGTTTCCAATACCACATTGACAATGAGTAGAATAATCAATTTTTACAACATATATTTCGTATGCATTTTCGTTTTGGGTTAGTGGATGTAATTCCTTGTTTACTCATGGATGAAATTTTGCTTATGTTTGCAACGTGAATGTTTAGAACATTCGTTACTCTCTAAAAGCGAAATACTGTAAAGAATATGACATTAAAAATATATGGATTTTATACTCCTCGCACGAAAGTTAGCGGGAGTAATGGCCCGTTGTTCTGGCGTTCTGCGTCGAAATGCATGATTAACAAAACTATTAACTCCTTCGACTGTTTACACAATGGTTTCGGTATGGTTTAGTTGTAATAACTACTTATTTTAAATAAATATATACCAAGTATAATCGCAAATTCCCACACTTTACTGCAAATGCAGAATATAACCCTTTGACAGTTGACAGCTGTAACTAAATTAGTGGGAATACATTGAGAAGATGTAACAAGCATGCAATTTAAAAATCCGTAGGCACCAACGTATATAGTATCTTTAATTGAACATTAGTTAAGTTATATGTTAGTTGGTTATTTTAATAATATGGTATTGCATGGCCCGAATTTGCAAGTAATGACGTACCTCGTCTGTTATAGTAAATGAAGTATACCTTTTATGATAAGTAATTATATTTCTAATGTCATTTTGTGAGTAGCAATATAATTTTTCCTGACAGCTTTTAACTTAATACTACTAAATAATGTACACATTGCAGGAAAATATTTTTACACTCATTTTGCAGTACTTCAAGGCGTCGTAATCAGGTAAAAATGTCACTAAAGGTTGGCCACACTAGATTCCATCTGACAGAGGTGTAATAAATTGTCATTAAGCTACTGTTCAACCATGCTAAGATGAACTGGTGTCTTCATTATTGATAAATAGATATTAAACTAGAAAGAAAACTACAGAAAAAGATTTATTCTCTTAAACGTCAAAATACTAAGGTATATAACATGTGTGCCAACTTGTACTGTCAACTCCCTAGTGTCAAAATTTCTTTTATATTTTCATTAATTCAAATTTGGGATTTGTCGGCCCAAAAATCATTTTGTATCACACGGCCCGAAACTCTTTTGCGAGTATTCGTACTTGTAGAATACTCATACTCTCAAAACTGTAGTTTCTGACCTAGTGATACAAGTAACTATTATTGTTGAAGCATATTTCCGAAGCTCACAATTTCTTAATGGCGAATGGCAACATTCCTATACGGAATGTAGCCGACAGATTCACTTGCAGTTTCCTAATGGAATTGTGGATAATACCGCTTTACAACATCATATTCGCCTAGTAGTGGAGAAGTTTAGAACTACAGGATCTGTTTTAAAAGGCAAAAGTTCTGGTAGATAACCGCATAGAAAACCTTGTTGGCGAAAACCCACATTCATCAGTCGTTTATCCCTTCAAACAAATCCACACAAAGTATCAGTTGTTCATCAGATCTTACCTGGAAATCACGCTAGTAGGATAAATTATTGCAATTTCTTTAATATGCGAATATTGTTCGTACTCAGGTTAATGCATTCTGTAAACCTCTTCTGGTTATAAGTTTCCAGAAGATTTTCTCCACTTCATTTCTCTTTTCAATTTCTTCAGTATTGTTCTGCTGCTGATCCCGCAAAAGGGTTCAGACCATAGAAAAGGTGTTCCAGCCCCTTTTTTGTAAGATTATCTGTTATCTCGTTCAATCGTCTGTGGCCCAGAACCCACACGAGGAGCTCTTGAAGAAGAATCCAAATAATACCAAATTCAAAGTCAGAAGATTTCTGTACACCTCAGTTATAGTTGAGAAAGAAACAGCGAAAGAGCTGAAGCAATTGTTCCTGCTAGATCTTTACAGAATCACATTTTTTCTTGTTTTTAATTTAACCATTCCATATAATTTTATCGTTTGAAAGTTAGATCACATTCATATTGATGAATCCTTTCCAGAAATTAGATCATATCTCAATATCTTTTTATAGAATTATTTTTTTTTAAAGGATAATGACATGTTTGTTCGAAAATTTGATAACCCTTACTTTGAGGCTTTTAAAACTAAAACAATCACACCAATTTGAACTTGTTTCAAAAATTAGACTACACTTCAATCTTGGACCATATTTTGCCAATATCTTTTATCGTTTTGAAATTAGCTCCTCTTTCAAGTAATTTATTTCTTGCAGACTGAAAGATGCTCATTTTTAGGTTCTTTTTCAAGTGTTTGGTCATTCCTGCCTTTATTTATTTGAAAAATTTGGCAACACTCCGATACTTTGGACTGTCTTCCTGTCATTTTTTTTTTTTTTGAAAATCGATTGCTCTTTCCGAGTTTTTTTTCATACATATTGGACCACATTAATTTTCTTTATCGCTTATAAACTTTAAAAGAATTAAAGAATTTAGTGTGTATCTACTTTTGGCAAATTAAAGCATGCTCTGTTCAAGTCTTTTGAATTCTTCTATGCAAAATATTTTCCATCAAAATTTTATTTTTTTGTTTAATCTGTTGATTTCTTCAAATACTTTAATTCTTACGCTTTGAAGTGCCCACATTTATTTTTATTTATTTTTTTTTCAAAAATTAGATGGTTTCCATTTTGTGCTTTTGATCTTTTTGAAAATCGCCCAAATTGCAACCAAATTCATTTCAATTATTTTGGAAAAGCATGGTTACTTATTGTTAGTGATGGGTTGCTACGAAGCAAACTGCTAATTTGTAGCAGCTAACAACACAATCTCAAAAGTAGCTGCTACAAGAAAGTAGAAACAGTTTTATACGTCTGCATATAAGTTGCAAAAAAGTTTTCTTCGTTATGTGTTTTATAATTTCAATACGTTCAGAGTATTTTTTTAACAAAACTTTTACCATAAAAAATAGTAATTTGATGGATAAAAAGTTTTCAGATTTATTTTCGTATTAATTAACAAATACGACAGTAGCTGCTACAAAAAAGTAGAAACAGTTTTATACGTCTTCATATAAGTTGCTAAAAAGTTTTCTTCGTTATGTTTTATAATTTCAATACGTTTAGAGTATTTTTTTAACAAAACTTTTACCATAAAAAATAGTAATTTGATGGATAAAAAGTTTTCATATTTATTTTCGTACTAATTAACAAATACGAAAGTAGCTGCTACAAAGAAGTAGAAGCAGTTTTATACGTCTTCATATAAGTTTCTAAAAAGCTTTCTTCGTTATATGTTTTATAATTTCAATACGTTCAGAGTATTTTTTTAACAAAACTTTTACCATAAAAAATAGTAATTTGATGGATAAAAAGTTTTCAGATTTATTTTCGTATTAATTAACAAATACGAAAGTAGCTGCTACAAAGAAGTAGAAGCAGTTTTATACGTCTTCATATAAGTTTCTAAAAAGCTTTCTTCGTTATGTGTTTTATAATTTCAATACGTTCAGAGTATTTTTTTAACAAAATTTTTACCATAAAAATTAGTAATTTGATAGATAAAAAGTTTTCAGATTTATTTTCGTATTAATTAACAAATACGAAAGTAGCTGCTCGCAAGAAGTAGAAGCAGTTTTATACGTCTTCATATAAGTTTCTAAAAAGTTTTCTTTGTTATGTGTTTTATAATTTCAATACGTTCAGAGTATTTTTTTAACAAAACTTTTACCATAAAAAATAGTAATTTGATGGATAAAAAGTTTTCATATTTATTTTCGTATTAGTTAACAAATACGAAAGTAGCTGCTCAAAAGAAGTAGAAGCAGTTTTATACGTCTTCATATAAGTTTCTAAAAAGCTTTCTTCGTTATGTGTTTTATAATTTCAATACGTTCAGAGTATTTTTTTAACAAAACTTTTACCATAAATTAGTAATTTGATGGATAAAAAGTTTTCAGATTTATTTTCGTATTCATTAACAAATACGAAAGTAGCTGCTCAAAAGAAGTAGAAGCAGTTTTATACGTCTTCATATAAGTTTCTAAAAAGCTTTCTTCGTTATGTGTTTTATAATTTCAATACGTTCAGAGTATTTTTTTAACAAAACTTTTACAAAAAAAAAAAATAGTAATTTGATGGATAAAAAGTTTTCAGATTTATTTTCGTATTAGTTAACAAATACGAAAGTAGCTGCTACAAAGAAGTAGAATCAGTTTTATACGTCTTCATATAAGTTTCTAAAAAGCTTTCTTCGTTATGTGTTTTATAATTTCAATACGTTTAGAGTATTTTTTTAACAAAACTTTTACTATAAAAAATAGTAATTTGATGGATAAAAAGTTTTCAGATTTATTTTCGTATTAATTAACAAATACTTAGTCCATTTTAAGCTATAAACTCAAACCAAACTATGCTAACATTTTCCTCCCACTTATATAACATCAAATTTCATGTACAACGGGCTACAAACATGGTGACATTATTTTTATTTACCCGACGCGTCCCCATCGACAAAGAAGATAGGAATTTATTGAGTGTGTACCCCACAAGCACTCATTCCCCAACTGTGAACGCGTCGCTCTTTGATGTTAACTCTCTACTTTGTAGCAAGCACGTTTGACACCAAATTCAATCAGCGGCCCTCGAAAAGCAACAAGCAACCTCCTTCAGTTGAGAAGCGAATGTAATCCTTCGATTCCGTCAATTCGTTGCTTTTTAATAAATAACTCCTCATCCTACTCCCCCGGAGTGAATATAACCACGTATACAGCAGAAGGCAGGAATATAGTAGCAGTCAACAGGTTGATTATGTTTTGCTACCTGCTGCTATGTGCAGTCCCCCCCCCCCCGCTGTTCCGTTCGATAGGTGGGGGTAATGGGCGAAATGTCCGCGCGGTTTGACCCCAAAAACACACCCCCCCAACCCCCACGGCCCCTTATCACAACACTGCCAGTTTCACTGGCATATCGTTTCGGCATTTCGCCATCTAAATATAGATTCATTACTACCCCTTTAGCGTCGGTAGGCGAGTGTTGAATGTTCGGGTGTCACTGCCAATACAAACGCGACGTGATACTATTGTTAAGAGACGGCGGTTAGGGAGGGGGAGAAGGGAAAAAAGTCCGAACGTAATTAAAAAGAAATCAGGGCATTCAATTAGTTTATTGCTTTTAATTCTAGGTGCTGATTGTGATGTTGAAGTTTGTAATTAAATTTGGATTTGAAGTGGGCAGGGTAGGAAAAAAAAAACAATCCCCCTTTTGTCCTTAGTAAGGACCGAATGCTTCGTATCCATGATTTGGCCGTCCACATAGATGTTATTTTCAATGTTATATTCTGGGGAATTGTATTTATCTGTATTTATGCTTAAAGATCTATCATTCCTCAGAGTTGTTGTTTTCATTCGCGAGATTGTGGACTTTGACTTAACTCCACCCTAACAGCCAGAAATATTACATAGGTATTTTTAAAAATATATTTTATAAATATTTTTCGTTAGAGCTTTTTGAATATATTTTTCATATTTTTTTCTAAATATAGATAAAATATTCAATTAAAATATTTATTCCATATTTTAAAATTAATGTAAGCGCTATATTTTTTCTAAAATATTTGTAAAATATTTATATGAAAATTGAGATTTTTTATGCAATCTATTTAATTTGTCAATATGGACTAAAATTGATCTTGGTTATTTAGAATGTATAACGTCGATAACGAAAACTTGAAACATACATAGAGTTGTCTAAAAGGCAAGAACTTGTTTTTTCACACTCACCACACAAGTTAATAATCAATAATTCTGGCATCTTTTAAGGCATACTGAAGGTTTATCAAATTAATCACTATTTTTTAATTGAAGTGTTCTAAATAAAAAAAACGTATTTATTATCATTTTATTTGAATAAGCCAATAAAAATGAAAAATACTCATTTTTAAGTCTAGCCTTGGCTGGTGCCAGGTACAACCCTACGGCTTTTTTCATATCTTCGGTAGTGGCGCTCTCATGGCGTTTCCTCGTGGCCTCTAAAACAATGCCAATTGTATTAGATCATACCATGAATAAAACATCGTACAACATTATCAACACTACTAATATATTTGGAGCATTTACATAATAGAGTGGTAGCTACATTCTAATACTTACGATACTTATTTTTACTTTATTTCATAATATTGAAAACATTCTACGTACAAACAATGAAACAACACAACGTATTATAACCTCTATTTGAGGTTATGACGCTTATCTATCGAAATAAATCTCTTAAGCAAATCAACTAGTAATTTATCTGGTAGATGCAGTACATATATGATGCATAAAATTCCTACAATTATATTATTAAACAATTTCTGTACATAACGATATTGAGCATTCCAATTATCTTATAAATGCCATGATATGTTCAAAGTTTTGCTTACCTCGTAGTCACACAAAAAACTAAAACACCCCGCAACAATTAATTACACAGTTAACCCTAATCTGCCTAATCGTATACTATTATAAACTATAACATGTAACGGACAAACGAATGAAAACGTTGATGATACGCACGTGAGCGTATGCATTCTATGTACCTTAACCTAATCCATAGACGCATTTAAACAATACTAAATCATATAACACCGGCACCGAAATGAATAGAGGTGTTGTGTTGACGTTCGCAACTTACAAATATTACAAATAATATAATACAAAACGCAGATATATTAATATAAAAGTTACAGCGCTCAACATAGATACTAATTAAATCATATTAGATATATATTATCTATTTAATCTTTAAACTATCATTTTAAATAGGTAATACCTACTTAATATGTATGCATATTTTACCCATTTTATATTATTCGTCTACGCACCAAAATGTACAAAAGCAAAAATTCAATCTTTTTTTTATATGAATAAAATATTTACAGAAATACAAAGCAAAATATTCTTGCAGAGTTATGAAAAATAATTGAGAAAACATTTGCAATAAATATTATTAATGCTACATAAACATGTATATTTTTAAATGTTTTCCTAATATTTCTATAAATATATTTATGCATATTATATTAATATAACTAATATTCAAGAAAGATTTAATATTTTTTAAATATTTATAAATATGAAATAATATAGTTGGTCACTG
>RXPK01004109.1:0-84867 GCA_004143645.1 Protaetia brevitarsis | reverse complement strand
TGAATCGTACCAGTTCAACTCCACTACAGCATTTACACAGGGTATCGGGCAATTGTTTATCAGTTCAGCTCGCATACGTGCAACGTTTGGCACGTACGGGATTGTCCTTGCTCTGGTAATTATATCGCATTGGACTAAATGCACAATTACAGTATCGAAGGTTTCCCGTTAAACAAAATTAAAATTTTCCACAAAATATTTTTGGTAACTTAAACATTAGGTTGTAAAATTTCTTACAATTTTGTTTTTATTTTATTAATATCTTTATGTTAAAGTTTGGTTTAGTGGTTAGGTGCTCAAAGCAAACAGAAAAACCAATCACGCTTCCATACACGAAAGTTTTCGTCGGGACAATTTTAAAGGAAACCTAAATAAGGAGTATTTTACCTAAAATTCAAAAATGAGTATATGATGAAACTGAACGCCCTAAATAACGGAATAAGTATGCGTTCAACTACTTCTTGGACATATGTAGCTGAAAACACTTTTAGATTATGCAGCATTAAATGTTAGATATCTTTTATAAAAGGAATTTCTTTTCGGAAAATAGAAACTAGATCTGCAATATTAAAGATTCAGATTTTATTGAGACACCTGCACATATACCGGGTAGGGACAAACACTTGGTACGAACAAAAATCTATGCAATTCGCGGAACGCAGCCATCGCATGTATCAAGCTGGTGAGTGAAAAGTTCCAAGCTGTGGATTCCAGTCTGGGCAACTGGAAATTGGCAGGGCTTCAGCTGTAGGCTATCTACGTACGAGACCGCAACACAGATTTATTAACGTTCGGAGAATTATCATAGCTCAATCGAAGTAAAATGAACATGATATTATTTTTCTCGCTAGAGCTCACTCTTATATGTATCGCTATTAATAGTATGAATAACAAATTAATAACCAATTGTCTAAGCGAGTTGTTGTAAACAAGATTATGAAATTTGTAAAAATAATATAATATTAAATCCAACATTATATTTGTATCAGTGAAAAGGGAAATAATAAGACAATACTCATTTAATAACTAAAATCTATTCCAGCTTCTTTTCTATTCATACTTATGTTATATCGAAGTATCAGATAAGTTTCAGTGACAGAGCTCACAAACAATGTCAAAAGAAATAAAGGATCCAAAGCAGTTTTAAAAGCCAATAAAATAAAATAACAAAACATAGATTCTAAAAAAACCTAACAATAATAAATAACACCTATTCGTCGGTAAATAGTATATTATTGAAAAAATATTCATGTTCCAGATATTTATTAAACATTCATTCACAAAATTCCATGCAACGATAATAATCGTTGAGTAAAACTTCTTGGGATGTGCTAATTTTGTGCGATCAATATTTATTCTTATGTAAAAGGTTTAAAACAGTTCCACTATTATTACATCAGCGAGCAATTTGTCTAGATGTCACACTACAAACTTGAATTTCGATATCACTGATATTTTTCGCTAGAACATTATTATTTTTGTTATTTATTAATATAAATGTTGTTTCAAAACGTCGGACCGTATTACGATTAGTAGCCGCGTTAGAAATTGATCTTTCTGCTGCTGAATTGCCACTGTAAAATTGTTTTACTATAAATAGTTTTTCCTCAGGCGTATAATACTCCATTTTTTATAAAATTACCGACCGCGATCAAAACTTACTAACCGTAATAAAACTTGAGGACCATACCCTAATACCCAGCAACGCCTTATTAAAAAACTAACGAAATGAATCGAACACCGGCCTCACTTGAAGTAAATAATGCATGTCTAACGATTTGTTCGTCTCACCTCGCAATAGTACGGAATGAGAGCAGCATTCACTGAATTAATTCAAGTTGAAAAGATTGATGAGATTTATTACTGTAAAATGCTGTTCCTCTCATCAATCTTTTCAACTTGAATCAATTCAATGAATGCCCTCATTTCCTTAATGTATTGTTTGATGATCTAACTACTGTTAGACAAGGGTAGAGAATAGCGGTGAGTGTTTGCCGTTAGACAGCGATAGCATACGGATTGGAGGTGGTATATTGAATTGTACATCTGACACATAATCGCTCAGCAAAATAGCAGGCGTATTTCTCGACTTTGTCAACTGATAGAAATCATATTCTTCCCTTCTTTTATTCATATTACGGAAATCGTCAGATTGAAATTGCGCTCGCGGTATACATAGACTTGAAGATAAAACTCTCTAAACGATTCACGCCTGAGCAAGCAAGGGAGAACATATCAGTTTTTAGTAATGCAAGGAACCCAATATCTTCTCTCTCGCTCGCTTAGGTTCGCATCGTTCGGATACTTTTTCTTCAAGATAGTATAGACACAGACAACAACTTAGATCGAACTTAGATGACTGCCCATTCAAAAATATTTAGACTTATTGCTGATCAACTAATCCGTTAACAGCGTCTCGGTCTCCTCAATCATATATGCATATTTTGTTCAACCACGAGTCTTAAACATAATGAGCTTGTATTTGTGCAGCTAAAGTTGTTCTAGATGTTTTGTGTTCAATTACGAGAATAACTTCAAAAAGTATTAAATAAAACTAATTATTTTATTTAATCGTCAATAAATATTACACTTGTAAATCATTGTTATTATTATTGCCTATAATATTGGTGTTATATAAATATAGAAACTTTAAAATATATTATTATGCAATAATATTGTGTGGTAGTACTGATCAGAATTGAAAGGTTAATTAAATTAGCATAATTGTAATTAAGCCTGACGGAAAAAAAATGTCCTAGGCGGTATGTGGATATATGTAAAATAGAATACAGTCATTCTTACTAAATTAACTTACCACTCCATTCAGCCGCAAATTAATCCATACTCAACCTAGAAGCAAAAATTTAACAGTTATTAAGGGATACTTACATTTATAAATACATAAAGTTGTTGGCAGAAATACTGTATTACCACGAAAAGCAAACGTATCACACGGCAAGAGTACTCTAGTTATACTGACATATGCAAATATCTCAGATGCAACTTATGTCGTAAAGAACAAACATTTTATTTACAAAAAATTATCTAGATTGAGACGCTCTTGTCATGACATGATAAGAAGAACAATATATAGGATTGTAGTTATAAAAATGTCAACGGTAAGAATAATTACACATCGCGTACTAAGCTTCTAACAAGTACACCGTAAATAATGATACATTTGATAACAATGCTAAACCTAACAACATCTAGCATTGAACGAAATCTTAAATAAATATGTAACAGAAATAACATGTTAACATTGAATATACCGTATATTCAATTAGTAGACTCATAAATAGAATTCAGTAAAAAATAATAAATGGACTTACTTTTGTAACTAAAAATTAACTTTTTCATACTATCAATTTTCTATGAGTTTTAGTTTAGCACCAATTCATATTCAGTTCCACAGTGTTATTTACAGTAACAGCAATAGAAATATATTTGGCCCAATAGATAAGATTCACACACGCATAATAAACAAAACCATAAAATCTATTTTGTGCATTTTGTTCATAATTTAATTAATGAATACATGAATAAAGAGAACGTAAACAGTTCTTTCTTTTTGAATTCCATTAGAGTTTCCTGGAACTTATTCTCTTTTGGTATTTGATAGTAATAATCACTATGAGATGCAAGTATAATAGACAAAATCATTTTTGCCAACATTTTCCTAATGCTTTTTTAAACGCTTTGTTTCTCAGTTAACAATGTCATGTAATTTTCATAGCAATAATCTAAACTCGACATAATTTGTATATATTTTTTTTTAAATATTTATTAACATAGTAATAACGCTTTTTTTACGTTTCATCATTATCATTACTGCACCTCTGCATAAAACAACAAAAAGTAGAAAATAAAAATTCAAATGAGTTATGTTTTTTTTTTAATTAACTCTAACATTTTAAAGGTTCAAAATAGTTTCAAAAACTATTAAAAAACTAATGTCATAAAAGAGGTTTTAAGACATGAGTGCTGTAAGTCTCATAAGACGTGTTTTTATGTTTTTTTTCGTAATTAGCGTTTTTAATGTTTTGTAGTGAAAAATGGTAATGCACGGATCTTTGTAGTGTTTGGTAGGGTTTAAGTGTTCGGGGGATAAAATCTTAATAAGAGAAATTTCGATCAACCCCCATTGGTTGTTGTAATCACGTGGTAAATTAGTTCATTGTACTGAAAGTAATAGCACTGTATGGATTTAGAAAGCTACATTATCGACATGTCGTTGATTTATAAATAAGTCATAACGCCTCATTCACCTGCGCATAAACTGTGTTGAGCCAAACCAACAACAAATTTTAAAGTTTTTGAGGCATTTTAATGTGTTTTTTTTTATCATAAATGGCGGAAGGATATGGGTAGGCCCACTGCAAATATTTTAACTTAAACTTCGTTTAATACTATAACTTTTATAAGTAATATCATTGTTTATATACATACTAGTTAGTCAACCTTATGGACAAAATAGTTAACGGATTTTTTAACATTTTGGACAAAAGCGGTAGATGGCAGCACGACGTTGGTGCCCATCTCGATTTAAATATAAGTTTTATAGTTAGACTACGAACTACGAGATGGCCCTCTTACGCGTCCGCAAAATATTATTCAATTGCAATAAGGTGTGTTTGTTTGGCCGATCTAAGCAGATACAAGGAATTTTACGCGTTTGTGTTTTAGATGATGATTCGTGCGTGTTTGTTTGTTTAGAGCAAGCAAATCCAGATCACAAAGAGGTGCCTCTTCCTGCTCCCGATTCGGCGATTCCGGTGTCCGAGCAATTACGAGCAATTTGTGGAAATCGTCTGCTCAACGCGTGTGTGAACTTGTAAAGGTACATAACCTAACCGCACTAACACCGTGTTGTAAACTGTCGTTTGTAAATTTAATCAGATATATAACTACATCAAATATGCAATAAATGGATAATATAATAATAATAGATACCAATGTAATTAATGTAAATAACGATCATTAAATTTTAAAAACTTCACTTGGTAGATACATAAATACTAGTATATGATGCATTTTTATTGTAGTCTAGATTCATTAGTTTGAAAAATTACTTTTACTTTTCCTATTCATAATAGCTGTGACAATTTGACAATAGTAAATAATAAAATTAAGGTTATATTGCAATCGAGCGCGTTTGTTTTTAGCATCTTTAAATCCAGCTCTGAGACGCTCTCAAGTTACTCTCATGACGTCAGGAGATACTGCTTCAAGCACACAAACAAACAAAGTTATAGTTGCCTCGTAAGTTTTCAACCAATCAAGAGAAAGTGCGCGAACGCGTCACCATGTATACTGTTTTTTAATAAGTGAAATGGTGCATACATCTATATACCTAATAGTAAATATAAGTAAATCAAGTAAAACATGTTTTGTAAATATAAGAAAAAACGATGACATAGAGCATAACATTAAAATAGAACCAAGAAAAGTCAAAAAGTAAAGTAACATGGTACATACATGTAAAAAAAAATAACGATTATATGTTATCAAACTAAATATTTATTCTTCTTATTATTATATAATCATAAACATAAGCAAATTAAGTTAACAAAATAACTTATTAATTTAAAAACTAAGAAAACTAAAAGTTGAGAAGTAGTTTTATGTAATGTTTTTTTTTCTTGGCAAATTTTCGTCCCTTTAGATTTTTTCTCTTTTCAGTGATACTTTTTTGTTTAAGTTTAAATATTTTATTCTTAAAAAAATCTCAATTTAGAAAATTGTTCAATTAATGTTTTCTCAACAAGAACATGTCTTGCAATATACGAGCGAACACACGCATATGGGCACAGGTGTTGACAGAAAGGCACCCGATTGCCGGTATAAATCCTCTAGTTGTTTTGACCGAGTAAGAAAAACACACCCATGTATAAAAACTACATGCGCCCGTAAATCACGTGGAATATTTCAATGCACAGTGATGACGCGTATATACATAACTTGTTTGTTCGACACGAACCACAAGGCAGCTGTGTTTTCCCAATATTCTACGCTTTGGCGGCGTCTTAGATGTAGTTGTTTATATATGTGCAGCACTCAAAATATCTTCAGGCTTTCATTGAAAAATAAGAATTGCTAAAATAATTTATATTTTGAATACGTTTTAAACTCCGTAACAAGATAAAATATAATTGTATGATTTATTGAAATAGGTAAAAGTGACATTTTCTTTATTTCTTGTACTTTATTGAAAAAAAGATAAAACAAGTAGGAATAAATAGTCACTAACTATTTAAAATAATAAAATAAAAACTTGGTAAGTCTTTTTATCATTGATTAGAAATAATTTACATATTATTAATATCAAAACATTGTAATTTTCCACAAGAATACATTTGAAAGTGATGGTAAGTTTGTTATATCTAGCGGCGCGTTAAATTTAAACGATTATCAACAAAATGCATTAAATCTTAATAAATACAATCAACACCCCTACCTCAAGACTTTTATTCAAAATATTGGTGCAACTAGGCTAAAAACAGGGGAAGCTCTTTTCACTAAATTATATTAATTATTGTAATTTAATAAGTTTTTAAAATTTGTAACCACATAATTCTTTCTAGATTTTCCTTTGTAAATATGAAGTTCTCTTACATGTGAATACAGAACCTTACATAATATTCTCTACTGACTTCGCAAAAATATATACATATGCAAGTTTCTAGGCATAGACTGCGTGTAGGCAACGCCACTGAGTTTTCCGCTTCCCCGCTTCTCTGATGGCGTTTGTCCGTCCTTTAAATTTATAACAGAATACCCCAGAATACTAACCTTCTAATGTAAACAAACACGAGAATTATCGCGAGGCGCGTCATCACAGCGTCATCGTGTCTCCACCCTCCCTTTTCCCCGGGCCACGCAACTTAGATCAGACAAACAAACAAACCTATAGCCAATGCGAATGAATCACACATCACACCGATACGGGATTCCGTCGTTTCCGCAGATAGATAGATAGAACACAGAAATCTGTCGTTCTCTCTGATCGAGATACCTGTTATATTTACCGCGTTTTCAAATCAATTTACATTCACCGATAGAGTGCACCACTTCCCAGCCCAATACTTTATTTTTCCGACAATGCATTACGTTGACTAACTAGATATATTTAAACAATGGTAATATCTTTATATATTCGGGTTTTCAAATGTGACACCCGTATATGATTATAATATTCGATCGATTCGTTAAGCCTTTCCCTATACCTTTTTCCAACGGCTTTCTTATTATTTCATATTTTGTAACAAAAGCCAATGAAACTCCAAAAGTCCTAGTAGTCTAGCAAGCAATGATTTTGACAGGAATTGTTACAAAGATAGTTTATAATGGAGAATATTGAAGAATAATCCAATAATTGGTAGTAACTAACACTCGTTTCCTTAAATTACTGCTTTATTTTAAAATATACGTGACATAATACCATAGACAAAAGGATAAATATATAGATAGAGCTTAGAGATGCGCAGTGTTCGGATCACATGGAGGCCGCCATTTTGATGTATGACAGGGTCGTGAAAAACAATTTAAAAATAGAACAAGGACGTAATGGTAATATTTTAAAATAAAAAAATAAATAAAATGCTCATACTTCCTTTTGACACTACTATTATACTATATACATACAGGAAATTGTATTTTTTACTGCTAGAAAGACATTACATTGATATTTAATTCATTTTTATTTATTCAAATGTATAAGCTAATACACTAATACTTGGAAATTGAAGTTTTTAGGTTATTTCATATTTCTGGGGTATAGTTAGGGTTGCCCTACGTCCGTATTTTGTAAGCCTTGTCCGTAGATTATAAACTGTCCGTAGTTTGTACGTATTTCTGCAAAGCGTCCGTATTTTTTCTAGTTTCCAATTTGTCCGACTCATGTCATTTTTATAGTTATTTTAGCATTCAAACTTTCGTATGATGTCCGTCATCTACAGATTTATGATTTATTTTCTTTCAAATTAAACAAAAGGTGGTGCTTGATTAGTTTGCGATTGTCGTTCCCCTGGCGTTCAATCAATGAATCAATCAATATCTATACTCATGTCAACTGTATTTGAAGTTTAAAATATTATGAAGCAATTATTTTGAACATAATTTCACCTTTTCTGTTTAAAGAATTGGAAAGTGATTTAACTCTACAAATTTTATATCCGTTACAATTGATACTTTAAATAAAAAGGATATTAAGTTAGTATCTGTGATAATTCGATATATTGAAGAACATTTCACAGAAATGTTAATTGATATGGTGCACTGTCCGTATTTTTGCTTTTGAAAATATGGCAACCCTAGGTATAGTAAATACACATTATGTCATATGAATTTTTTTATTGGTGGCTAAACAATATAAGTTCGTTTAATTTTTTTTTCTTACTAATTCGCCTTGCAGTTCTTGCCTTAATTTCACCAAACTATGAAGCCGTATTTTACAATAACACTCAAAGATCACTTTTATTAATAAGATCGGATGTTCTTCAAGGAACTGTCTGCGATATGCTGAAATTATCAATACATATTCTTAATCTCTCGGATCAGCCGACTATTAATCCATCTGAAATAGAATACATGTCATGTCTATGTTTTGTGTCAACAATGCAGAAATACCGTTATTCTTTCATTGCGACAGTGTATATTTCGTTTCTCTCAGATTCTTTGCAGCAGACGTTAACTGCAACAAGCACTCTTCACAAAGCAGAATGCCATAAAGTTATACCACATACCCCATAACAGGTAGATTATAGTTGGCTGTTACTGATGGAAACTGATGTTGTCATCAGGAGATACCAATCTACGGATGCTTTTACATCCCGGTACGCAGCAAGACATTCTACAACATAAACGCTAATTCACATCTAATTATTCACAGTAATAATACCACACACCTCACTAAATGTTCTTGGTTCTCACACTTAAAACTTTCTTAAAATATTTAAAAAAATGGTACAACGAAATAAATTATTTACTAACAACGTATTATTCAATAATTCAACTACACTTTAATAAACTACTAATTACTAAACAACTTTAATCGAAATGCTTAAATAATACGAAAACATAAACACGAATAACCTTAAAAACAATGCGTTTTATAAACCTCCCAAACAAAAGTACTACAACAACAGCTGGTCTATACATCAAAATGGCGGTTTCTACACAATCTGAAAGTTCGCGAATGCGCAATGGTGTAAACCCTTTCTAATAGTTATATTCTTATCTATGCATAATACATAAAAGAACGTACAACGACGTAACATAACATAACTGACTTCTCTCATAACGCTAGTTCTGCCTCTAAGAATATCTCCAACTTCACTCAAGAGGTACCAACACTTTGGCGGCAAATTTAAAATTTAAAATAGATGACTATAAATTATTTGTTAAATTTGTTTTATACGCATCGTGATGTGCACGAATTGTCAGACGACCATGCAGCACTTCAACTACAGCAGCAGTGATGAAATCGGGTATTTCAAGAGCATCAATCCACCGAATATTAAGAAAACATAAAATGTTTCATTTTTCTGAGATAATTGTGAATGGATTACGTCCTGATGATGAGGCAGGAGGAGTCGACTTTTGCGAGTTCATATGCATAAATATGTACAACGACGAGCATAAAAAATGCTCTACCTAACGAATGCTTTTTCTGCGGGAAAGTGCCCGTTAAGTGGAGCATTTTTGATACTCGCCGTTGTATATACCTCAGCAGTTGACCATGATGTTTTGTGTTCGAGGATCACAAAACATCATCACAAGAACCCTGGAACTGACCAACTAGATCACTCGATTTGACGCCCTTGGATTTTCACCTCTGGGGTCGTATAAAAGAACTAGGGTACTCTTGGCCTGTGGCCCTGTACATAGGAGAGGAATTATTGAACTATGTTCACGATGCCTCTCTTACGCGAGAAGTATATGACAGAGTTATTATGTGTTTGAAGCAAAATGGCGGTAATATAGAACAAATTATTGTAATGATTTCGTTTACATTAAATTATTGTATCTTGTCACTATGTTCCAACTTTTTTTTTATGTTTTTCATTTGTTATTAAGTTCGAAATTTTGTTATAATCCTATTTCGTTTTAGTGTTCTAATTAAAGTGCATTTCTGCCGTTTCAGTCATATTCTTTTTGTTTCGAAAAATAAACGATGTTGCGATTTCTGCCAAAAATGACATGAAAATAAAAAATATATAATAACAAGAAAACCGTTGGAAATAGGTATAGGGAAAGGCAAAGGACCAGCTAACAATATTCAAGGTGCCACATTCGAAAAACCGAACTTTTTCAACTTCAAAAATGATGTAATTGGTCACCAAATTTTGGACATTTTTACGCAATAAATCAATTATCAATGTGGATTTCAAAAGTATCATTCTTGTGCTTCCGTCTACCCAGAAGTGCTTACAACAACAAAAATTGGTAAAAGGCGCAGTATTGAAAATAAGGCTACAGATTTTTCAAAATAATCAAAATATAAAAGAAACAAATGGAAATAGGTATAGGGAAACCAGATGGAACACATCTAATTCAAAATTTTCTCAGGTATCCAAAAATGAGATAATATATCCGGTGTTCCGTAAGAATTCTACTATTCTATCTATTATTCACGCACTACCTGTTACAACAGCCAAAATGTTTGGAAGGACTTATAAGCAACTGAAAGTTACTAAAGATTATACTTCAGGTCCACTATATGCCAAGAACAAGTGCATTCCGTTATCTGTAAAAGGTAAACACTCTGAAAAACTCGATTTAAACGAAATAAGTAGAAAAATAGGAAGAATGCATAATAAATATATCTTTCACATATTGACGCATTTTGGCTTAACGTTTCGCTAATCATACTGTCGGCTTCTTCAAAAGTTTTGTAAAGACCTTAGAAAAACTAACTGTAAAATCTAATCCATATGTTTTTAGAACACCTATGAATTATAATCGTGAAAGCCTACACTCAACTATAGGAAGGAACTACCTTTGAATTTTTAAAAATATGCACTAAACACTAATAGGTTTTTATTTGCAATAATATTTTACTGAATAGATAGGTATGTAATGGTTCAGTTTCGTACTTACAAATATGTAAACATACTATTGTTGCAGTTTCTTTGTATGCATCAACTATGCTAGGGTTGCAGACATTTTGCATAAACTGCAATAGCATTATTTATCTGTGTCTGACGATAATTGTAAACTTAAACAATAATTTTGGTATGACTGATCTGGA
The DNA here is from genome assembly GCA_004143645.1 of Protaetia brevitarsis. Taxonomy (NCBI): domain Eukaryota; kingdom Metazoa; phylum Arthropoda; class Insecta; order Coleoptera; family Scarabaeidae; genus Protaetia; species Protaetia brevitarsis. The sequence goes on along the minus strand of RXPK01004109.1, from coordinate 73,616 downwards.
AGTTTCAGATTTCATAAAAAAAAATTGCTAGAAGCAACAAAAAATGTAAATGGAAGTTCTAATTATTTTGTATCTGCAGAGTTAATGTTATTCTCTACCTCTTATTGTTTCTATTGCGAAATTAGAGTTCTATTACTCTATAAAGTTATACTCTATTACTTTATAGAGTTTTATTATTTACTTAAATATTGATTAAAACGGGGAGGGAGGAGGGATGCCCTCTACATATACGTATGCACAGTATGCAGCCATAACAATGTCTGGATCAGCGACTGAAGTCTACTCCACCACCCTACCCAGCAAAAATGTCCGATTTTGAGCATATTGAAGTTGGTAACCGTAAACTAGTTATGCCCATAAACAAAATATTTCATATTAAGGAACATGAACACTCTTTTTAATATTTCTAAACTTATATAATCCAATTTGATCAGTAAAATATCAAGAAGCAAGAGCAAGACAACGCGCAGTGCATGTTATAAATGCACTAAATAACATGCTGTAAGAGTGTAATTTTTATAATTACTTAAAAAAATGAAAGTGATAGTTGATAAATAAATTAATACAAATATAAAAGGGTGACGATATAGTGTGAACTTAAAATTAGAATAAAAAATTCAAAAATAAATCATGATGATGTTCTTAATGTTGGCCTATCAATGAACCGAAATGAATGTTGCTATTGTATTGAAATATAAACATTTCTTGTGGATCATTGATCCACAAAAAACGACCGCAAGTATTTCATTTACTTAGCATATACGGTTTAAATTAGCAAAAATATACGTTTAGGGTTTAGGGTAATAATAATAATGATCATTCATATAGATTCATTAAGGACTGTTTAAGATTTTTTGGGAAAATTGTTATAGCCGATACCTATTTCAGGGTCGAAATGGTGATTAGTATTAGAGGAATATTCGACCCATAAGCCGAAGTTACCTGCCCGGAGAAAAGCATATTTGTTTGGGTAAACAAAAATATATTTGTTGACGGCACAAGCAAGCGCAACAACCGTTGAATTGGGCAAAACGATTCGAAAGTGACAATTTTATTACAAGAAATAAATAATATGGCCCGTGAAATACGAAAGAGTACAAGTTAGTATGATACGATATCTTTAAATTATATGTATCTACATAATTATATAGGTGTCGCCCGCAGTACCTACATTAATAATTATTCAATTGAAGTAATTGTTCGTAATTCGTAATGCATGTTATAAATGCATTATGACGGAAACTCAAAAGCAATAAACTTAAAACTAAAGCACGTCAATGATGAGCTCACCAAAAAGCAACCGTTTCTTATCAACTTGTTCTATCATTTCCAAAATGTTAAAAAGAAACGGAAAAAAATCAGAGGCGATATGTTAATGGACCCCCAAACTTTCGTTAGCTTTTATAAGAATTTCTTTCACTTTAATGCTATAGAAAATACAATGTATCTTTTTTCTGATGAAATATCAAAAAGGTTATTTGGATATCGTTGAGATTATATTATGTATATTACAAATTATTAATAAAAAAAAAACACAGTAACCAACTTATGGCATTGTTAGGGGCATAATAATATAATTACTTGTAATAAATATTTGCTATACTATACTAACGTGAATATTTTCCAAAGGCACATATTCCAAAGTTGGCGGTAATAGCTATCACTTACACACTCGTACTCCATTTAAAACTCTTCACTAACATCCTTGACACGGCTTGCACCGAAGGTTTAACTTTTCATACGTACCGCTACTCGATCAAACGGACTAAAATACACTCGTAAAAATAAATTGAGTGGTCAATTCCATATATGTATGCGCATGCGTCATGTTCAAATTTTTAATGGAGCACTTTAAAATCAGCACCTTCGTAAACATAAATAATTTGATATCTGTATGGATTGAATATTATACGCTACATATAATATAAGGTTCGCTACAAACGATAAATGTATAAATAGAAGATTCTCTGACGTCCTTTACGGTAAAGCAGTTATTTCATGTACTTACACGCAGAAATGCCAATCCGAATACTTACTAATGTCCATGACCTAGTACCCAATTTAGTGCAACCTGACTCTTGATGAAGACGTATAATATTAAAACAGCAATTGTACGGTACATAGTATTAGTACAAGGTAATTTATATAGAAAATATATGTATTGAAAAGACCAGATAGTAAATAAAAGACAAGACTACTAATCAGTTTTGTTTATTGGACAAATCGAACTCTACCACAATCTTTTCTTTTTAATTACACTAATAATTGTGACATTAATTATACTCTCATATTTCATCTACACAAAAAAGGTATATCAGAAACATATATACCTACAGTTGACTTACGGTTGCCTAATAGCAATCTAAGGATTCTATCTGATAATGCAGTCAAGGAACGGTGAGAATTAAATTCTTTTTACGTCGTCCAAATTTATCTCAATGTATATTAACATAGCGCTATAATTTCTTCATTATTTTTATAACATACTATTGCTTACTATCTAAATTTAGATAACTTATTAAGTTTTTTCTTACTTCGTTTGAAGTATGAAACATTTTTATGGGTTGAATACCACATATATAATACGGAAATACACACAACTAATTATTTAATAACAGTGCACAAAAAAGGTATGAAATAACGTAAATAAACTACATTTTATTTGCTATAAATGCACATTAAATTTAATAATATAATACCTTAATAATAACATCACGATAGATTCAACAGATATAAACTTATTGAACTCTTTGATTCTATACATAACAATTTATACTTACACAAAATTTTATGAACCCATCTTCTTTACTTGTTAGTAAGAACTAACTAAAAATCCACTACACATCTTGCAAATACAAAAATCTTATTAAAGCTCATTATTCAAAATTCAAGAAAAAATTCTATATGAATGGTTTTGCTTGAAAACCATTAGAACCTCACCGATGAACAGAGTATACATATAAAAAATAGAGCTGTGGAAATCGCCAGATTTCTCAATTGGGCCGTGTGTCTTTTCTCTTCCACTCCAATATGTGTTTCAAATCTTCATCGGACTCTAACTCAGCTCGGATTTGGTTGATAACTTGCGTCTCAAACAAAATCTCTGCCATCCTCAGTGAACCTCGAGATTGGCTTGGCAGTGTTGGAAAATCCAAGAACAAATAGTCGGTAATAAGTACATAAAATAAGAAAACTTCCACTGCATGTCACTTCATGGACCGATCAAGATATCACTGCTTCGATCTTCTCCGGATCAACCGATACGCCATGTTTCAATACCACGTAGCCAACGAGAAGTGAACCTGCTTCGGAATAGGTTGCACTTGTCGAGGTTTAACTTCAGGTTCACTCCTTGTACTCGCTGGAATAGTTGCTCCAAGTTCTTTTATTGCAGTTGTCTCCTTATCTATTGGGTCCATGTCTACCTGCCAACAACCACTCTTCAGGTCGAGAACCGAAAATATTTTATATCCATCTAAGGTATCCAGAGTGTCATCAATTCGGAGCAAAGGATAATTGTCCTTCTCAAATACGTTATTCACCTTACGATAATCTGCCCAGAACCTGGTTCAATCATCCTTCTTCTTGACAAACACTACTGAAGATGTCCATTGACTATTCGATGGTTCAATCACGCCATTTGCCCTATGTTTTATATGGCTTGCTCCGTTTCAGCTCGTTTTGCTAACGGCAGCCTTCTAATGGCTTAGCAAATGGGTATTATATATAATTAGTTCTGCCCTTCGTATTCTGGCCTTCTTTCTCAAATGAGGTCTTGGCAGCGTCCGGTCTGTTGTTTTACGGCATCGCGTTGCTAAGTTGTCAAATCCTTACAAGACGTGTCAACAAAGTTATTCGACTTTAATAGATAATTATTGATATTCATCGGTCAAATGAGCAACTTCAGGATAACTTCTTCATCATTAACTTTCAATGTTCTTGTCTATAAATATAACTAATTACTTAATATTAAACATTAATATTAAGTAATTAGCGCACCACTAAAAGCACATGTTAAACAAAATTCACTTAAATACTACTTTTCTATATTCACAATTTATATCCACTATTTATTTTTACCGTTCGCCTGCTTTGCACATAACTCTTCTTTGGCTTTCGCAATGCGTACCTCTCTAAAACAACTGTACCGTTAACATTTAACATTGGAGGTAAACAAAGTTTATAATAAATGACCATATATCTTAAATTAAATTATTGTAAATTAATTTATTTTATTAAAATAAAATTATTGCAAAAAATAATGATTTTAGCCACATAAAACAAATGAACACATTTTTATTCCTGGGTATGTCATAATGATTATAAAGCCTTTCGCCAAATAAAAATACCTATATATACTCAATATTATATTTTCGTCACTTACCTATACAACATAGCTAATCATATATAAATAACCAAAGCATGCTTTAGAGATGTTCCTTATTTATCGCACTGGTTTCTAAAAAATATATTTCGGACACATTTATTTATTATGTACTTAAATATGGTTGGATGATTTTTTTTATTATTAACTTCTTTTCACGGAAAAAGAGAAAGCATTCAAAAGAGTGTTGAGAAGTATCGTTCACTACCTTGAGTTTCAACGCAGTTGTGGTCGATTCCTATTGCTACGGTCAAACAAATGATCGTAACATAATACACATATTAATATCACACTACCAGAAGGTGTGCTGCTATACAGGATGTTTGATCGGCAAGTAAACGAAACACGTCGAGTCGTGAACGCTAGGCGAACGAAAGAACGCGAAACCGTGCGAGTTGGGTTCACTGCGTTTCGCCTTATCTTCTAAACGGCCCACAGTGGTCCAGGGCCGGCAAAAAATCACTTTCGACAAGTATGAAACCTAATGATATATTTGCCGTAAATAGTTAGTTAAATGTTCAAACTTCATGAAAAATGCTATTTTGCAATAATTATTCGTAATAAACTATGCAATATCCCCGCTCAAAGTTGGCATAAGTAAAAATCCTGAAATAACCACATATTTTTGTTAGAATTAATAATGCTGTATTTTAATAAGTTGTTATCTAAATTGAATATAACTTCTGGAGTATGTTCTATGATCCTTATAGTTTATGTGACTGCTGAAAAAAATTGATTTAATTTGTAAAATGCTTGATTTTATCAACAGTTTTCTAAATACTATATTTATACATGAAAAAAAAGTTCAGGTAGACTTTTAGTGGTCATCGGCAATTATCGACAAGCTGATTTTTACATGTACATGACCTCTAATGCCCCTAGTATAATGTCCAAAAAGAATCAGCTGCTCCTTTTTGCTCCTTTCCGAGAAAATCACATTTAATTGCGAGCATGTCTAATAAAGTTAGCATTCGCCATTGTATTATGCAGCCGACAATGTATCTCGATATATCTATAGCTACATTTATATTTATGTATGTTTATGACAATTTGAATGTGTGTATATGTGTGTACTTGTATATAGGTATCTTGGTCTATTGATTTTTAATTTTTTAAGTTTTAGTTTTTAGAAGCATGTTTTTTTTATTTCACTTATCTGCCCACGAAGGTATTTATGTATTGGAAATAAAAACTAAGAATGTCTATATGGTATTTTTTTTTTTTTTAGATATACTGTAATCCTTAAACGGAAATGTAGATTTAGTGGAGATATATTGCCTTTCTTTCGTACTACAAAAAATTCTAATTTGGTAAAATGTTTTTAAATTATTTTGCAATGCATGTTTTAGCTCATTTTTTGGCTATATTTCCAGTGCTTCTGACATAGAAATCACAGAAAGTGGTGCAAATGTATCATTACAAGATCTTTTAAACCACACTGCTGAACGACTTTTACTTAGCAAATTAGATGATATCGATAAAATTGCTGAAAATAATTTTACACTGATTAGTAAATGGGGTTGTGATACGTAAATTAGCATAACAGATGCGAATTTATTTATGATATCTACTGTCCCACTAGAAATGAGACTAACAGCAGACATTTTCTTCTTAAACTCGTCTTGGATTTTTTTCTGAAAATGGGGATTAAAATAGATTTTGTACACCAAGGTTCAGGAACCAGGAATGATGGCAATACCGCTAGAAGGTTTTTTCAAAATCCTCAAATGACTGCAGATACAACAGGAGTTGATGTAGAACTAATTGAAAGATTTAGCGTAATTTTGCAAGTAATAACAAGTAGTGCAGTAATTGATTCCGATAAATTTGAAAAGTACGCGCGTGACATGCAGAATTATATGTAGCTAGGTATAATTGGTACTATATGCCTGTAACCGTGCATAAAGTTTTAATTCATGGCAAAGATATAATAGACAGAGCTGCTTTACCTGTAGTATTATTGTCAGAGGAAGCACAAGAAGCCAAAATAAAAATTATAAAAAGTATAGAGCCCACCGTTCGCGAAAATTTTCCGGTAAAGCAACAAATGAGGACATTATGCATATGCTGCTGCTAACATCCGATCCGCTTATTTCAAATGTGAGACGTTTGCCTCCTAAAAAAAATTTTGAATTTCACGATGACGCTAAAGATTAACTTCGAAATGATTTATAGATTATACCCTCAAATTACTCTCTATGGATATACTTATGAATATCCAGTTGGTCTGGTATTGTGCTATTATTTTTTAAATGTTTGAATATGTATGCTTTTCAGTGTTTTTTAAACTGATTAAAGTGCTTTTGCCATTTTTCTTGTTTTTTATATAGAAAATCATTAATTTAATTACTGCACTGATGTAGGTATGTGAATCCTATCAGATTTGTTTTAATTTTTAAAAATCTTTGCTTAATTACAATAACATTTATGTGTTCTGAGGTACCTAAAAAATTTGAATTGATACATTCTAAATATGCTATATACACATATACTTACATACACACACGAATAATATACACATACATGTATGTACATATGCTTTGTTTTCTTTTATAATACGGCTATTTGTTTAAGAATGATGAGCGAATGTAGTACTCTTGGGACGCAATAGCAGTTCCTCTTATTTTGGACTACATACTTTCTGACTTAAACCATATTCTCTTATTCAGTATCACTTGACGGGAAATTTCTCTACTATTAGTAATTAGTTCAGTTGTGTATTATTAAAAAATATCTAACCATTTCTGTTTGTTTATAATAATGTTAAAACATTTTTAAGCATGGCAAGCGGTTATAATAATTCTTCTGAATATTTTCTCATTTTCTGAATATTTTCCCGTTTTGTATTATTATCATTGCTATTATTATTGTTAATATTATTATACATATGTATATTTAACTAAAATAGTTGAAAAAAAAACATTAATGAATAGAAACTGCAATACCTAACACTATTTGAATAATTTATGTATTTCCGCCAATAAGTACGTCGTAATTTTATGCTTAATCCTTTTTTCTTTTATGCAATTCAAATCGCCTATATTTAATCTCATTATCCTGAAAAAATTATTAAAAAATTCCAATTCTATCAAAAGTTATAGATTTATTTCCGCAAAAGCGCGTTTCTGGACCACTGTGCGACGTAAAAATCTCTCTATGTAAAATTATAGAAAAATAATGATCCAGACCGATCATTGCCAAGTGCCTTATAAGGAAAAATATAGAGAACATGCTCCGTTCTTAAACCTTACTGCAAGATAAGATCGCCTCCCGAAATTTATAAAAAGGTTAAGTGGATTTACCATTTTTCACTGACGGGCGATAGGTAAACATGAACAATGGGGGTTATGATGTATCTTTTCTGTTACGATAACGTCGACGTTAACACACTTTTTAACATACCTCCCATATACCATAACCATAAAAAAATTATTAACGATGACGTTATCATAACGGAAAAGATACATCATAACCCCCAAAATCGGGTTTTGCGGATATAAAGCATTTAAATATTTTTTCGTAAATTAATTTACTTCTGCAGAACTGGATGTAATTTTGAAAGAACATTTAAGCAGTGCATCGGTTCTTAAATGCACGCCTAAGACTGCAAAATGACATTTTGGAGAGTATGTTAGCTGTATGCCGTAAAGAAATTAAAGACTGGATTAACTACAGTGGATATTTGGTAATTCAGTGTAATAAAACAGCAGATATTTCAAATCACTAGCAAATGATAATAGTTCGATATGCAGAGTGAGTTTTTTATATGGCAAAGTTCATTTATTAAATGACTGTTAGCTGATTTAAAATTTTGATAATTGCAATACATATTGTTGTAACAACTTCATAATTTGAAAATATTTTGAAGTGCCTACACCGAAAGATCCGTAAGCTCGTAAGGAGTAATAAGATATTTTTTTTAAATGGAACATCCTATATATAATAATAACTCAGCACTACAGGCCTTGAAGGGCCCTTGGCTAGAGTGCCGGAACACACCGAGCCACTGAGAAGCGTTGTCCGAATGGTGACCCAACCAACAACCGGTACCGCATATTGCTGCTTGATTTTCAAGATTGGCAATGATGCACCCTTCCTTCTCGGCCGTACTGCCGGCTACACCCTATATATAAGTAGCCTATTGTGTTCCATATTAAATCCTGAATATCTTTTGCTATAAATATTTTTTTCGAAAATCGCTTAGTTTTCCAATTATTCTTAGTTCTCTTTAAAAAAATGGCGGAATCACATTTACGAATTTGTCTGATCTCTTTCCAAACGGTATAACGTTGGGGAATCAGCTTCTGTTGTGTTACAGTACAATGTTCTCTGCCTCTTAAAACTACATTGGAATTTATAATTTTTATGATGTGTGATCGTAAACCAAGGTTGTACTGAGAATACTGTAGTTGCTGAAAACTTGTTTATTTTAGATGGAACACCGTGTATTTTTTTGTGAATCTTACAGCGCTAAATGAGCTTTAAAAGTTTTACTGAGCATATGTTACACCCACCATTAATGTTTTATGAAAAGTCATAAACAAATAAAATTCCAAATATTAAAATGAAAAACAAAAATGTTAGCATATGTTTTAATCAAAAAGAAAAATAAGTTTATTAATTGTCGGTGGTCAGAAGACTACTAAAACACCACTGGGTTTCAAGTTTTATTACATAATAGACAAGTACTCATCACATCATTCTTTGTAACGGCTTAACAACTAATAACATTTCTCTACCCTCCGCTATCTGCATTACCGATCGAACCACCTTAATTTCTTATTCAAATTTATGGTAGAAGTATCAGCTAATAAGTTATATTAAATGTTCGAAAATACCTCCTCCTTGCTGCATGCTTGGATCACGTCATTGCTTGTCCTCTAACTTCACCAATTATTTGGCTCTATCTTGTTAAAATAAAAAATCATTCAGTCCACTTATTATTAACTTGACGAGTTTCTTGATTTAGTATTTATTTATTAAAAATCTTTTATACATGGTATGTTCATTGTCATTTAAATCTCATTGATGGCATATTTCTATACTTCTAAACTTACATGGTCTTCTCGCATATTTATTTTTATATTTTACGACGATTGTATAGTAATTTAATAAATATAATCACATCAATTATTATTATTTAAAAAAAAAAATGCGTTTTTATCAATAAGGGACTCGATGCCTCTTCCACGAATTATATTTTCGATATATCAGTATTCACTTAAGAATAACACAGCATTCTTATCTTTCAGTCGTAAACTTTTCAGTTCATCTAAGAAAATGATACTTTTGTACCCGCCCTCGTGCCTTTGCAACGTGTAGATCTTCTCGATTTTCTTTCCGCTCACTCTCACTCTACAAACGAAACTGATACGCTCCAGACCGCAAAAACTCACCGTCCATTCGATACTGTTAACTTTTAGGGGCGCGGTACAGTGGAAGATGCCATACTTGTTAGCGAAAATAAAGTCGGAATTCCTCGGGAACGGATGAAAGCATTCCTCTACGATCCTGGTGGACGGATGCAGAAGCCTTATGTGTGATTTGATGTCCAAATATTTCGCAGTATATATGCAACATATTGGGCATTTGTATCTGAAATAATCACAGTAGATCTCGTGCCGCCTGATTTCGTAACATCTGCATAATTCCGTACAACCTCTTTCCGCGAACCTGCATGGATGCGCTATATGTCTGCTAATCTCTTCTAAGTCTGTGTTTGTGATATCCGTCACTTCTATCCCGCAAATGCCGCAATTTAGGGATTTGCACGTAGAACAGACGCTATGCCCTTCGGAACACATAAAAATCGGCGGTGTCATTATGATGTAGCAATTTTGACATCGTATGCGATTGAGATTGCTCAAATAAATTTCTTCGACTTGACTTAACCGATTTTCCTTACGTGCGATTTTCTTCTCTTGTGTGGTATCTGGAGTATTATGTCCATTTTGTAAGTACTCGCATGTACTTAAGTCCTCAAGCTCTGCTGCACTGTTCCTATCGTAATCTTCGATGTATTCTGTATGAGGTATCTGATGTGTGGCAACCTCTACTGATGAAACCACGTCTTCTTGGAAGCACGGCTCATTGACTTCTTCATACTGCGGTGTGGTATGACAACTACCTATTTGTGAATATTGGCAGTCTTTACTCTCCGCTGTATAGAGATGAAGACTTGGAAAGAATTCTTCTTGCGATTTGTAGTACACAACGTCAGTGATGGCTTTCGTCTTAGGAAGCTTGTCATTTTCGTCGTTAAACGTGGTGTCTTCTGAACTTCCTTCTGTTTCTTCTTTCGTAGCTGCACACCTTCCACTTGATGATTCGGCATTAACCAGAACATATTCTTTAAATTCTATTTCATCCATAGCATCTCTAAATATTTCCTCCACAATTTCCTCGACGAATTTCTGATATAAATCTGGTGTCTCGACGATTATTGACTTGCGTCTTTCTCGCAGGATCCTATTGATGGTTTGTACCGTCTCTATACCATCAATGCTCTTTTTCCTCATGCTCGTTCTACAAGTTGAGAGTCGTTTGAAGCTTTCCCTAGCTTTTGATTCTAAAGTCTTGTTGTCATACTGCTTCCTTCTTAAAGCTTTGTAGGCATGTTGATTCAAATCATTCTCTATATGAATCCAGGCTACTAGTGTGTCTAAAATACGCCTGCCACATGTCACTTTTATCGCTTGCACGTCCACGTACACTGATCCGTTTCTAATAGTTACCACTTCGAAACCGCTACTGTTACCTTTACTAGTGAAACCGAAATTTCCGGACATTATTTCGATGTAATAGAAAATTCTAGAGGCCCTGGATTCGCTGCCCAAATATCTGATTCTAATTTCAACGCTTTGAGAGCTTTCTGTGAATTTCACTTGTATCAAATAGGTTTCGTTCATCACATTCATTAAATAGTGCACTTCATTGTCATGACTGACGTCTATATCTAAGCTATTGGTGTCTAGAAATTGTTCTCTGTGGTTATCTTCAAAGTGTGCAACAACATCATCTCGACAGCCTTCCCAGCAGCAAGATCCTTTGGGAGTTGATGGGCATAAATACACTATGTCACGCATGTTGTAGCTAAAAGCAGAAGGCGCAAATTAATGGTTTTGTGAAGTTTGAATGTTGAATAATTTGTTTCAATGAACTATATTAAGTTATTTATTTTCTGCACAGATTTGAAAAAAAAAAAAATATAGGCGTGACATAGATTGATATCAACAGTTTTAACAGGCCATTCTATAGCACTTTTACCAATTCATCTATTAGAAGAAAAATAATAAATAAATAAAAAACATACTCTGTCTTTGTATAATAAAAGTATACAATAATCTAGAAGTCATTATTTAAGATTAGGAAAAACTGTGTGATAATAATTTTATAGTTTTTTTTTTTTTTTTAGAAAAGGTATCGATTTTAAAATTAATCCCATGTTAGGTTTGAGTTGAGAATATCAAGCTTATAGGAAATTCGTATAAAGAGATGCTTACCTAAATACGTTAATGGAAAGTAATATGTAACATGGCTAATATTAATGAAAATAAAAGCTAAACTGCGGTTTCCTATATATTTATCTATAACATGAATGTCTTATTCATTTGGGAGCAGTCTTGCATGGAAATATTACACCCACAGTTTTTGTATTTTTTTTAGCTATGATATTACACAAGTCGTTTCAGTACTCTGATGTTCTCTACGAACAAGTTGAACAGGTATTTAGTTTTCTTGTTCTGCTGTTTTTCCCTTGACAAGGATTGCTTTTGCAGAACCTACCATAGAACCTGTTATATTCTCTCTATTGTCCTATTACAAAGTCTATGATGCCTATTGTCCTTTCAGTGCGTCGTGTCCTGTTAGCAAAACTATTACTATATAAATATGATTCTTAGTAAGATTTAATAGTTTTTCATCGCCCTTCTTTAATACACAGTCTCTTGGTAAAGCCATTTCTATAAATTTATATGATTGTATTGTTCCAGCATTTCTCTCAGACTTAAGTCAGTTCGTTTTTTTTTCTCATTTATAAGACAGATTCTGGGCCAATATATGAGGTTAGCAATCATGTTCTCACTAACTTGTTGGTTTTTTTAATTATTTCTGCAATTCTCAAATGCCTGAGCACAGGTGATGGTTGCCATATATATTTCCAAACAATCTTTGGTTGTAGCTTGAGATTGTCTGATGCTCTCAGTATCGGTTGCAACACAGATCGATTCTGTTCGAAAGGCAGTGATTTATATTCCTATAGAAATGATTGTTTCTCACCTCATAAGTAATTCCAGCTCCAGTCCCTTTGTCGATTTTTGATCTATCTGTCAACCGGCTCAATACATCAAACCTGTCTTTGTAGTTCAGTACATTCCATCTCATCTGATCCGTGATTTTCTCTTGGAAAATTCTCTTAAAATGCAGATTTACATAAACATGCGTTAAGACAGCCCGAAAGCGTGCGTATACCACAAACACACAGACTACCACACACCAAAGAAAATTTGCTTCGCATGATTGCCCAGTTTATAAGATTTTCTAGTTACACATTTGTGAATCAAATCGTTTTCTCTTAGATTGTCTATCTTGCTCGTCCGCAAAATGAAATAAATGACCTGTTTGAGTTTTTGTAATAGATCAGATTAATATATTCCAAAGAACCGAATGGTGATTATATGAAAAATATTAAAACATCTGGGCATTACTGAAGGGCAACGAATATGAACTGTTTTTTTTTTTACTTTTCAAAGAAAACGTGCATGGCAAGTGTTCTGAGTTAGGCTGAATATGGTATTAATAGGATATTTATTGTTTTTTTTATATATATATATATATACAGGGTGTTTCAGCTTTTAGTTTACAGACATTATCTACTTTCACTACATAGTTACTAAAAAATGTTCAAATAAAAGTTACTTTATATCATGTTATGTCGAAAATGACGTATGTAGTTTTTTATTTGCTCGTGACCTTGAAGAAGATTTCAAGGTCGACTTTGATTTTTTAAACGAAAATATTTGTTTTAATGTTGCATGTTATTTGTCAAAAATTAGTAAACAACTTTTGTTTGACAAATTTTTTAATTTGCCTTCTCAGTTTTGACGCTAACGCTTGCAAGCAGCAATAAAACAATTTTAAATGTAAATTCGATTAAAGTTGGTGTATTATTGCGAACTTATGAAAAGCGAAAAGTCGGGGTCTATCAGTCTCGGTTGTATCATGGAAAACTGATTTGTGTTATCTTCAGCTATTTAATATGCCGTTTATATACGATCCAAATGAATATGTAGATATGTTATTAATCTACGGAGAATGCAGAAAGAATTCCAGAGAAGCTGCAAATTTGTATCGAGAAATATTTCCAGAACGTACTCATCCATCACATACAACATTCAGTAAAGTAGAGGCAAGGTTACGAACTGGATCATTTTCTTCTACTGTAAAACATACTAACCATAACGCTCCTGCTAGAAATGAAGAAAACGTAATCAGCGTTTTGGCATATGTAGCTGTAAACCCCCACGTGTCCCTTCGAATTTTGTCAAAAGAAATGGGAGTTAGTAAGGATACAGTACATAGAATTTTAAAACCGCATCGATATCATCCATTTGAAGTTCATTTTTCGTAAGAATTAAGGCCAAACGATTTACAAAGACGATTGGATTTCATTGCACGATTGCAAGTTTTAGGAGATACTAATCCAAATTTTCTTAACTGTATTTTATGGAGTGACGAAAGTCGCTTTCGCAATAACGGTGTTGTGAACAAACATAATGCTGAAACGGTATGAGGAATCAATGTATGGTGTGGAATGTTTAATGAGCATTTCATTGGTCCACACTTTTACGAAGGAACCCTACCAGGACAACGTTATTTACAGTTTTTGCAATATGTGCTTCCAGATTTAAAGGAAGCTATTCCTTTTAATGAAAGACAAAACCTAATTTGGCAGCACGATGGTATTCCACCCCATAATACGCAAATTGTGACTGTTTATTTAAATGCACTTTACTCTAAAGCATGGATTGGAAACAGCGGTTCTATTCCTTGCCCTGCATGTTCTCCGGATTTGTCGCCTCTCGATTTTTTCATGTGGGGTTATTTAAAGGAATTTGTATGATACTTTCATCTTGCAATAAACAATTAAGACGTCGGCGTCCTTTAGTAGCTTGTGTCCATGCTGGTGGAGCCCAATTTGAACATTTATTACATTAAGTACTTAAAATTATTGAAATATAACTTTAAGCTAACACAAACTGCTTTTAAAAAGTTTATCTGACTTATGTCAAAACTGACAAGGCAAATTAAAAAAAATGTGTCAAACAAAACTTGTTTGCTAATTTTTCACAAATAACAAACAACACTAAAAAATGCATGTTTCCGTTTAGAAAATCAAAGTCGGCCTTAAAAATCTCCTTCAAGGCCACGAGTAAATAAGAAACTACCTACGTCATTTTCGACATAACATGATATAAAGTAACTTTCATTTGAACATTTTTTTTAGTAACTATACAGTGAAAGTAAGATAATACCTGTAAACTAAAAGCTGAGACAGCCTATATAGTCTCCTTTCCAGAAGATTTTTTCTGATATAATCGACGGTACTATTGGGTAACAGTCCAGCTTGGGGTGTAGTGCAATATAATATGTAACATTTTTCCCTCACTAAGAAGAGATGATAAATGTCTGGGAGGTCATTCATTGTTGCTGTATGAGTAGTTCTAATTCCTCCTCCTGCTGTGCGTAGATACGCAAGCTCCTGCATCTTGCCGAGTTCAGTTATAACAGCATCCTTGTTCACCGTACCCAGAAATGTAATGATGGTGACTGATGTAGTGTTTGTCCAATACATAGCCGTAACTTTTCCCAGTCTCTTCTAGACAACAGGAGTGTCGTTTCCGTGCTGAAAGCTGCAAATTCCAAATAAGCCTTAATTAAGTCAAAAATAACATCAATTAATTCACTTTCGACAGCTTTATTTCTTCATTTCGTTGAGCCTACCATCTTGCTAATGCTAGTATGATCGCTCTTGCGTTTTTCCCACATAGCACTGCTAAATTTATCACGCCTGAGAATTTTAAGATAGATGCCCTATACTCCCATATCAAATCCTAACATAGCCTAACAAAATATTTATTTTTACAAAATGAAAGTAGTGTTGATTTTATGTCCATAATTGGGTTAGATTGTCGATAGGAAAAATTATAGAAAAATACTTTCCAATTATTGAATAATATTATCCCAATTATCCAATAATCGATGGGAAGCATATTCCTATACCTTTTCCAAAATGAAATTACTTATAAGTTTACCGGTTTTCTTAATTTTGAAAATGGATGTATATTTTTTTCGAATATGTATAAAGTGATTTTGCAAAAATTAAACCACAAATACAGAAAAACACATTCAGATAATATTGCTTTATAAAGAATATGCGAAATAGTTCAGAGTAGGATGGCTAAAACATCGAAAACAAAAAAAAAAAACAAAGAACAAAATACATATAAATTAAAATATTTAAATAAATATGCGCATTTAAATAACATAAACTTTTAATCACTAACGAATCATATCATTAAATCTTAACAATAAAATTGCAACATCACACTAAGATGGTATTCCATGTTATCTTCTAATAACTTAACCAAGGAAAGAATGGACTCGATAAAAATGTTATCTCCCAATTTTATCTAAATACTTTAGGTACATCACATAATTTGATATTCAGTAAATAAGTATTATGGATTTTTTTAAATGTTAGTTCTCAATATATGCGAATTTGCACGTAAATCAAATCGATGGGATTATGATGGAACTAGAATTTGACAAAATAATGCGTTAATGCAATAAAACCTATTAGTGAAATCGTATGTGTATGTATAGAATGCCTGTTTTTAAAAAAATTGTCAAATGTGAATATTGCAGATGCAAAATTTTAAATTATACTTTTCGTGCACGTGAGCAATAATAAAATCGGTTTAAGAATATTTTTTACACTATAGAATATTCATTTCAACATTATCAGATATATAGTTTACACACACTAATAAAGTGTGTAACATATTTATACTAGTGTAACCGATACTTACCGCTGTGATTGCTACCGCTTTTTTAATATCCCAAACAAAACACGGACAAACAACACAGTTACAACACAAAATCTGTCTTAAACGTAGCGAAATTGTGAAATTTTATCTGTTCTCATATCATGAAAGATAACAGTAAATTATCAGGTACGTAGTGATGGGATTGTTTAGTTTATAACTACTAAATTAAAATGTATATGCCATTATCAGGTATACGGCTTATCGCCGTGCACGTAATTGATTGTCACTTGTTGTATATCAGCATCAAATTGAAACAATTGAGGTAATACCAAAAAGGAAAAAATGAAACAATTGATTATTGCTGACAGGAATGTGTTTGTTTTTCTGTCGTTTTAATAAGCGCAAATGTTTGTTATTATTCTAATGACAGTTTCAAAAATGTGTGTTAAATTTAGATAGATACATATCAAATAGATATGTTTTTTTTTTATTTTCTTTAATGCATGAAGATAACTTTAATCATTTTTTTTTATGATAATAATAATAATAATAATAATAATAATAATTTCTTTATTGTTGTATGATGTAGATCAGAGATTCGTTAGGTTTCCTTCTTCCTATATAATGAAAACAACAATTAAGCAAATTATAAATATATTGAAATTTAAATGAAATCAGGCCAATACAAATTAACAAATAAGGTAGATGGACCAGTACTCGTCAATGCACCAGTATTGGCTATATTCACAGAAAAGTTTTAAATGTAAAATAAAATTTGGGAATATTTATTTCTTAAATGTGGCCATTCTGGATTTTGACAAATAAACTAAATTTGGAGGGAAACTGTGTTTGACAGTTGAGTGCAAACGAAGTAGTGATGTTTATGGAAGAAGTATCGTAACAATTAAAGTGAGTTGCATATTTTACCTGGTATGCAACATAAGCGATTGGAATTAAATTTAAAAAAATATAAAATATCGTTAAAGTGTCATTTATATAAAATTTAAATATGACGGTAATTGGTAACTCGATAGTCCATGTGTTCCAGTGCTCGTCATGAATGACGATTATTGGTATCTTGCATACCTTTAAAAGATTTGTGATTTTTACTAATATAATATAAGGAGTCTAAAAGCTTTAATCAGTTATTTATTTGAACTACAATGTGAACCAGTAATCGTCACAGAAGTTTGATAGGGAAAGGTTGGTATTTTTTTCTTATAAATTCGTGACGGTTACTGGTCCCACCATGATGAATATTTATTTACTTTATTTACTTTTTTCCACATGTGTCGAAGTCGGTACCAAGACAGTGATATGGAAAATGCTGTTCTAGCTGTAAAACATGGAATGTCTATTAGTTTGGCTGCAAAAACCTACAGAGTACCTTTGTATGACGCTCAATGACAAATATACAGGCAAAACCCTGATTAAAAGACAAAAGACCCACCACCTATATTGCACATCCTTGAAGAAGATAACATAGTACAGTGGATTTTGCATCTGGGAGAAACCGGTTTTCCTTAAATAAAAGAACAGATACTGGACTGTGTTCAAATGCTTATAAAACGCTTAGGAAAGAAGACCCCTTTTACCGATGTAAGACCAGGAAGGAAATGGTACAAAGCATTTCTACGACGGCATCCAGTATTGTCTCAAAGAACAACACAAAACTTGACAAGGATGAGAGCTGGTGTAACTGAATCTAACATAAGAACTTAGTTTGAGGAAATTAAACAGTATTTCAAAGAAAAAAATGTTATCGACATCGTAGAAAATCGCGTTGAAAACGCAGCTAGTAAAGTATTTAATTGCGATGAAATTGCTTCCTTTTTTGTCCCAGCGGTAATAAAGTTATTGTACAACGAGGTCAGAAGAATGTTCACGTAGGGAGAAAGAGTGTACTACAACATTAACAATGAGTAATGCATTCGGCCAAATGGCACTGCCAATGGTAGTAATAAACCTAAAGCGTATTCCAGGAACATTTGCGGAATCAGTACCTTTCTCGTGGCCAATTTGAAAATGTAACAATGGCTAGATGACTGGCCAGACCTTTTTTGAGTACATAATGAACGTTTTTCATCCTTGGTTAATAGAAAATAATATTGAATTCCTATTATTTTGTTTTTGGACGGTCATGTATCGCATTTAACGCTCGCATTAAACGAACTGTAGCTTTGTAGCACTCTAGGCATTTTCTGCAGCTTATGGATGTAAGTACTATTTCGTCCTCCTTAAGGTCGCGTGGAAAAAGGAAATGCATACATGGCGAATTGAGAATTCAGGATCACGCTTGCGAAGTGACGATTTTTGCTCGCTACTTAATAAAGTTCTCACAAGGTATCAAAGATTCTGTGTTAACCATTTAAATTTTTTTTAAAGTTTAATTCCACCACGGAAATTAGAGCTTTTTAGAAAATCAAAAGAGATTTGGAACGGAGGTGTGGAAGATAACAGTTTATTTCGATTGTGGTATGACACGAAGCAAATGAAGAATGATATTAATACAAATCCAACAAATACTGACAGTTCCACTGATAATGTTTTAAAGAATGTACTAGGAAACAGGGATTCTATAATGTTTGAATTAGATGCAGATGGTGTTTTAGTAGAATACAATACCCACAATCAAACTACTGTTGAAACACAATTAGACGTAAATAAAGAGAATATTGTAGAAGATATATATATTGAACAACAAATTAATGAGGAAATCATTCCTCCTTTGCATGAACTTGAAATTTCTTTACAGACAATATTTTAAATGAAAATAATGATGTGTTAGGAAGAAACACGCTGTCCGAATACAATCTTAAATATTCCGAAAAATATTGCCTCAACTTTCTAAACTCTTTTGTTTTGGCCAAGTACTCCAAGTTTCTCATCCAAAAAGGAAAAGGAAAAGCTACCTGCTGTAGCGAGTTCTGAACAATGGAGGGAGTATTACACAAAAAAAGAAAGCATGAATGACTAGGAAGGAGCACACCAGGCAAGAAGAAAACGAAACCTAGTCCACAAAATTCTGAGACTAACTGGCACTGTCCAGTTTGTGAAGAAAACATTGTAGAAATTATGATACAGTGTATGAAATGCAAAACTTGGATACACGAAAAGTGTGCCAAAGTAAAAGCCACCACTAACAAGAGCAACCCTTGTTGTTGTCTGTACGGTTCCAAAACCTTCATTCAAGAGAGGTGATAGGAGTTAATAGAAAATTATAAGCCAATATATCTCTTATCGTCATTTTCGAAAATTTTAGAAATAATTGTCTATCAACAAATTTGACCTTTTTTTGAAAAACATTGTTATTTAATTGTCATCAGCACGTTTCTTGTCCAGAAAATCTACACTTACCGTTTTGTTTGAGTGTACTGCAGCTAATTATGGATGCATTTGAAAATAATTACTTAACTTCAGGGTTATTTCTAAACTGGAGAAAAAGCATTTGACTCAATGTCGCACAAGATTCTTTTAGATAAATTATATAACTACGGCATAAGAGGTGTTTCTTATCAGTGGTTTGAGTCGTACTTAGGTGGTAGACGACAAAAAGTAAAATTAAATTCCTCCTCCAGGAAACATCTACTCCGAGTAGACGGATACTGTTGTAGGTGTACCACAAGGAAGTGTCTTAGGACCTTTATTATTCTTAATATTCATAAATGATATCTGTTTAAATGTTGTAATTTTGCAGATGATACGAATTTATTGTTCTGGGGTGTTCAGTGATTTTATAACTCTTCAAGCATCGGGATCTATACTGTACAGTAATGTCCTTCAGTGGTATAAAAATAATGAACTGGTAGTAAATACACGTAAAACGAAAGCCCCTTTACAAATTAAACGATCCTATTGAAACACCGGCTAAACTCCTTTCTTTCTTTAGTTAACATTTCACTCTATAGATATTGCAAAGTTCTGGGTACCACTATTGATGATAAAGTGGCATGGAATAACCATATTGATAACCATTGTGGGATACTTAGGAATGCATGCTGCGCGCTAAGAATATTAAGGTCAATAACAAATCGGCAAACTCTGATAATGGTAGGTATATCATGCCTACGTGATATCGGCTGTGAGGTACGGCATTCCAATATGGGGCTCCTCTCCCGATATACAGATGATTTTTGTTGTACAAAAGAGAACAATTTTCGGACTTTCCTTCAATGCACCTTGTCGGTCAATATTCAAAAACAAAAACCTATTAACAGTGTACGGAATATATATACACAATGTTTAATTCTTATTCTTAAAAACAAACAACTTTTTGAAAAGGACGAAAAAAGACATAAATACGAAACAAGATTTCGAACTGATTACTACCTATATACTATCACACAGATTAACAAAAAAAGAGAAAGGTGTAGCCTATAATTGTATCAAATTTTTTAATGCATTTCCACAAGAAATAAAAATCGATGCAATATTTGCATCCTTTAAAAAAAGTTCATAATTTTATTTGTAATTTAGAACCTTATTCGGTGGATGATTTTCTTAGTGACAAACTACAATAATCTACTTTAGTTATATTGTCTAGTTAGCACACTATCTCTGCCTAATTTTTTACATTTAGTTTCGCTTTTGTATTTGTATTATATTTAATCCCATAATTGTTGAAATAAAGATATATTATTATTATTACATATTACGTCGCACAGTATTTCGTAGAACAGCAGATGCAACGTATGGAGGAAAGCGATATGCCGATATTTCAAAACGTGTGGGGGCAATCAACCTTTATGGAAGATACAAAAAGTTCGTAAATGTATATAAGAACATCGTACTAGCGATATTAATCCGAACCATCGATTTACAACGATATACAAACCAAGGCAAATAACATGGCCGGTAGAACCCGTATGCACACTTACTGTTCGCAGGTCACACTGTTTGTGGTTAAACGTACGCGAGGGCACATAAAAAACCCTACGCTAACTGATAACGCTTCCCCGTGTATTGCGCACTAAACTATGTAAAACACGTATCGCATAAGGCTGTCTATTCCTATCTAGTGGTCTGGTGGTAGCGTGAGCTTCGCCATCTAAAGGTTTTGATTTATTTCGGTGCCGATCTTCGTTCAATGTTATAACCGAGCCAAGTAAATAACCTTGTAACGTGGGATGGCGTCAAAAGCGCATACATGAAACACATGTAGCACAAATCGATTTAGTTGCAAAGAAACAAAAAGAAAATTGGAAAAGTTATCTCCTAGAAAGCTATCTACTTTAAGTTTCCTGAAAATCACGGTAACTCACCTTTTTCCTTCCGCTTATCACATGTCTGAATAAATCGAAAGTAGATATGAATGGCAGAAACTCAATAGCAGACACAACATAAATAGATTTAGTAAATTTAGAAAGATAAATACTATTTGACTGCTATATCGCAACTGAGGCGAAATAAGATATTGCCTAATACCACTAGTAGGATCTCCTACGATACCCATTTAGATTAGGCCAGGATTGGGATGGCCATAAGGGTCTATTTCACCACGTCCTTTTCGATTCTATAGTCACCCCTTTTATTCTGAAAAATGCTCTTTCATTTGCTTTCCTACTTTTACGAGAGGTTCCTTGTCAATTCATCGCATTAGCATAAAATATAAACCGAGATTACCCCCTTCCCTGCAAATAGCATCCTCTGCCAAACACATAATGTATGTACAGATGTGTATTTAGGATCCAATCACGAGTTAATAGACCTGCTATTAATGCCTATCTTGTTTCTTCAAAAAATGTTTTTCTCTGACTTTGTACTGATGGATCTTGCCACCAATCTTTGGGATTATTATGTATTTATTCGTTGATGAACTTTGTTACTTATAATTTAGTAATGCCGTAGAAATAGATTCACCGGAAAGCTTTAATGATTCTCGTCTGGTCAGTATATCTGCCGTTTTATTTCACTTCACACTCGTATGACTGGGCACCTAAAAAGCCTTGTTTTTCTGGTCGTACAATATTTATCTACTTACAAATCGCTTTCGACACTGACGGTACAGAGAATATATAATTCAGGTACAGGTGAATATATAATTCATAATGAAAAGTAAAAGGGTCATATTATCATTCCTCTGAGCTTCCATGCATTTGCTGTTCCTGGGAATCGCTGCTTACTTATCTCAATATAAACGAGAAACTAGCAGTAGTTGATGGTTATTACCTACGCTATTCTTAGGCGGAAAATTAATGTATCTAGGCATAAACACACTTCTCCCAACGCGCACGTCTCTACGCCCATTTCACGGGATATCCTTGTTAGTATCGTAAAAAGTGTACACATTGCTGTAGGGATATTAAGCGGTACATTAACTCGGCTAGAGTTTCAGATTAGATTATGGTGCGAGGGTAATTCCCTCTAAATACGTTTAAGAATGTAAAACACTTTTAACTGAATGCAGTTGCTACTCGACGGAACGACACGGGACGTGTAACGTTATTATTAAGACAAATTCTCTTGCATAAAGCAAGAGTAAATATATTGCCCAGTAATAACCTAGCTGGAAAAATCCTGGTTATACAAATGAGGTCCGCCTTTTTAAAAATATTACTGCTTGAAGTTAATAAATGAAGGCAAATTGGTTTGTTTTATAAGCGGGATTTATGAACATAGAGTAATTATTAGTCGATGGTGTACTAACAGGAAAAGCTTTATGAATCATGAGCGAAATATAATATAAAGACGTTATCTTTAGAAAACGCGTATAAATTCTGTAAAGCTACTTTAGCATTTAAAGGCTAATTCTCTATTAAATACCTATTATTGCAATTTTCAATAATTTCTGATTAAAAATCATTCTCTTAAATATCAAACTAAGAAATAAGTAGAGACAAAATAAAATATGTTGCTGTATTTTTGGTCGGCTATCTCTAACTTGTTTTCCAATTTTTTTATCGCATTCTTAGTCCCTTAGTGGAACTTCTAGTGGATGGGGCTGGAATAAACTTTCAAATCTTAAATAAAAATTCCCATATTTTACTGCAGATTAGGATTCAGTAGACAAATAATCTAATTCGAAGTACCATATAACTTTTCAATGACGTATTTACAAGTGTGCATCAATACATAAAATTTAACCAGGGTAAATAAACATCTGATAGCTCAAAAAAAATATACCAACAAAAAACATACTTGGCCTAAAATGTTTATTACGGTATTTTGTGCACAACAGGCTATATAGTTACTATAAGAACAAAACTTTGGGTTGTTCTGTGAATAAAACGCAATGGGCACAGCTTGTGAATATTGTATAGAAATACGCAATAAACCGATGATCAACAGAATGCCATGAAAGACGGCTCGAACTCGCAGTAACCTTCAGTGTAGGGTATAGACTTATTAAATTGCTCAGCTACATATTAAGTTGCATACTTAACGGGCTACGTCTCATCGAAGTTGGAGGAAATCCCTCTCAAAAATGGGCGAATAATGTGCTAGATACTGACGCATCCATTTTGTTTGTGATTTTTATCACCTTCAGCACATTAGCCCGTCACAGAACAGCACGTGGCCTTGTTTTCTAGTACCTACTTGCACAAACTGTTTAATCAATCCTAATTTAATGTGTAAAGGGCGTGGAATCAGCAAATTAGGATCCGCTAACGGCACAAATTTTATATTAAATTTTCCGGGAACAATGTTAGTCCGTGGCTGCTATTCTTTTATTTGATAATGTAACTGAAGTGCTCGACTATCTCACAGACAGAAAAAAAAACAACATTTGGTAAACTTTCCTTGCAGTCCAAATGTTAGGGAAATAACCTTAAGGTCATAACAGATTTGCTAAAGATGATTTGAATATTGAATGAATTTAATATAGTTAACAAACCGTCATACGTTTCTTTGTGTTGTAGAATGATCCAATGATGAATTGATGGTTTCGAATTGCCATTATAATGTAAAACGGCTTTGAAACGTGTTTTCGGCGAGTCGATAAACAATCGCCATTCTGCAGAGTTATATACAACCGTCATTACATTTTGTTTGTCCATTTAGGTACATTAGTGCAGTAATAGAAATTTCTTTCAACTTTGTAAAAAGAACTGACTTTTTCGTGACAATTACTCAATACAGAGATTCTTAAAACAGAATGTAAAAGATTCCTCTTCTTAAAATTTATAATTTTCCATTGGTTAAACCGAACTCCCGTATCAAGTCATTGAGATCTGATGATGATGTAGTTAGAAAGAACATACATAAGTAAAGCCCGGATTTATATGCACTACAAATATCAAAATATGCAAGATATGCTTCTAAGAATATAAAATATGCATTTAGATAGGCAAAATATGCATTTGAATATGGAAAATAAGCATTACAAAATCACTTTCTTTTTTATTTAAAACTGATGTCGGAAAAAAAATTAATACAGGAGATGAGCTGTAAACATATTTTTAATGCTGATAAAATAAATACAATTTTGATTTAATGAATATTAAAATGGCAAACAAGTTATTTTTCTAAATTTTCTGGAGTAAAATTTTGTCTCCTGTCAGATAGAACATTTTTGTAATGTGGAAAGGATCGTTCGACATTATAAGTTGTTACTAGTGCGTATTCGTACTGTGGTAACTTTTCTACTGCTATGGTCAGAAAATCTCGAATTCTTGGCTGAAATAGTTTGGCATAGGCTTTTGTAGCATCCATATGGTGCATTTTTAAAAGATCCTAGAAAAAATGACTAAATGTACTCAATTATGCAAATTATATGCATTTATTGGTAAATATGCAATAATATGCGCGATAAGAATGATGCTATTTTATTTAAAATTATCTGAAACGCTAAGAAACTTTAAATTAATTCGAAACCGTTCAGAAAATAAAATATGCAAATGCCTATAAATCCGGCATTAAACATAAGTCAGATCGCTTGAAAATGACACATCCAAAACGTTGTTTATATCTTGCTTATCTGTGAATTTTGCAGAAGAATTTGAGTGCATTAGAGTGGGAGGTGATGTGATTTGCTGGTTTACGCAAAATCGCAAACTGCGTTTCTAAGAGGACTTTAGAAGAATTCTTGTTTTATTTCACTGAGATTATTTGATATAACACGAAATATAGTATAGGTACATGTGATAACCCATGTTTTGTCTTGAATTCTAATTTTGAAGCCAAAATATGGTTCGTAACGTCTTTGTATTAATTCACTTAAATCGCTCCTTCTGCGATTTTGTAAAATATATTCCCAAACATGACAAAAACTGCCTGCAAATTTTTACAGCCTCTTGAACGGTTTTCCAGTCTTGAAAATCACATGCCACACAACTTGTAGAACACTGGGAGAACTTTCTTAACTAAGTGACATTTCGTTTGTCTCTTTCCAGACCGCGTCAACAACTAAACAATAAACGAATCAATCCGCCTGCTACAACATCTAATTCTGCACGTATCGATTCCAGAAGTTACCAGTTTAGTACAATCCGCGATAACTGATTTATTCGAATTTTCTACTTCTCTCTGGAATGCGTGACATCGTATTCTTTGTTGAAGTATTGTAACAAGCTTGACCGTGTTCGCGGCTATTCCGTGAACATGGTCGCACTTGTTACAGTACTTCTTTAATTTTAAATTATCCGTTAATCTTAATAAAAACATTATTTCGAAAATGTGACGTGTATTGGAATACAGTCTTTATGTTTAAAACAATGCGAAATACTAAAGCTTTAGATTGTTAAATCAGTTATAAAAATCGTATCGGCTAGTTTATCACTATAATCTCGAGTTCTTTTAATAATACGTGAATCTGATTGGTTCATATGCGTATATGTAAAATAAAATTTATGTTTATGCATGTTGAATGTTAAGTACTAATTACAAAGATTCAAAATAAACATTTTTCTTCAATGGTAAACTTTAGCGCTCGCCATTGTCCGGTACAAAAGGGCTTTAGGCCAGCGCGATTCATTCGGCCCTTAATACGAACCCTTAATTAAGTTGAGCACATTGGCTTAATAAATTCCCGATGCTTCCATTTTCACCGTTCGAGTTGTGGCGGTATTTTACGAAAACGCCTGGAATATAAATATTAATGTGGTAACGTCGTATAAAAATCTTTTATAAAAAGGCCTAAATGGAAAATATGGAGGGTTAATGGGATATTAATTGCTCCAAGGGTGGAACAAGCGATTGGGGTTAATTAACCCTGCTGGGCTTATAGGATTTAATATCGTCAAATCTGCTAATTAAGTGCTTAAGAAATCTTTTTTCATAAAATGTGGTGGTAATTAAAAAAAAAATGTTTGGTCAAAGTTTTATTGCTATAATAAGTTTTTCATTTGGATGTGAAAGAAATATATAGAAATCTGAATTAGGGCCGTCTAGAATCTAGATCGTAAAAATTAGAGCTATTTTTATATCTGTATTGTTATGTTAGTTGTGGTTATTATTATTGAATTTATTTTCGTTAACCATTTTAAGTGAGCATTAAGTTAAAAATAGAAAAGTTATTGGAATTGTCTTTACAACAACGTCGATATCCGGTTGCATAATTTACTTATCAAGTATAAATTTTCATTTATTATAGCTAACCGCACTAAACCAAAATGTTATTTTAAATATATAGCCCTGTGGTATATTTGTGCATTCAGTGTGGCACCCAACGTTTGAAAGGTGTTAGGTAGTAGGAGAAATTTCGACCACGGAACTACATCAACGTATTTAATGTATTCTTACGGTCCACCAGTTTTCAAGTTTTTTTTCTTTAATTTTCGACTATTGAATTTTGTAAGTAGCTCATATTTTAATTCAATGGTTTTGCATTGAACGTTCAGAGGTGTCGCAGAGCGCAGCCATTTGCATATTAGTTCTTAACCTTATTACTTAGTGTTAATAAAAAACACACCTCGCTAGTTCGATAAATTTAAAAATATAAATTAGTAATAAATTTTATTAACTTTTCAATCAATTTTACAATAGTCAACTATTATAAATTCAATATTACAAATTTTCAAAATTCAAAAAAAAACTAAATTATGACATTTTGTATTTATAGTAATTTAAAATAATTCATGCACCTGAAGAAGGCAAATAGCCGAAACCGACGGTTGATTTTTCTCAACTTGTATGAATAGTGGTCATCTAGTTGTCATTTTATCCTTGTTTAATTGTTAGTTGGTGGACTGGTTTTCAGAAATTTCGAATTCACCCATTCTTTCTTTGGCCAGGAGAGGAGACAGCTGCGTCAATTTAATGCGATACATTCAGTTTACAAAGATACACTAAATTTTACCAAAAACATTTCGATGTATTACTCATATCATATATAAATTCACAATTACCTCTAACGACCTTTTGGATGTTCGTACAACCATGAGAAGAAATCCTAATAAGGGCCTCGCTGTAGAGCCCTATTAACTTTCGATTTTGTTTCCATTTCCTTGGATTCGGACACGTATTGATTTGATTGCAATAACTTTCAGGTTACTTTTAAATAATGACGGACATCGTTTTGTAACTTTTAGAAATGTAACCCTTATCATTGATCGAATAATCGTATGTGAACCAAAATATTTCGGCTGAAACCTATTGTTCTTCTCCACCTGACGTTGAGGGGTTCTTACTCCCAGTTGATGGCCTATGGCGAACTCTATAGTTCGTTGGGCTGTTTATCTCTGTGCTGTTGCCTTTTGATATTTTATCGAACTTGCTCTCAAATTGTTGTTGACTATTTCTTGTGTTCTCATGGTGTAGGATGTGGATACTTCTGGTATGGTTTGTTCATCCATATAAGGATTATCCGGGAATATTTATTACCTAGGGCCGAAGGTACTGAGAAATTAGGTAAATATGGTAACGGCTGGATCAGGAGTGAATTGGATTATCTTAAGTAGAAATATGGTTATGGAGCAAGACACTTATCGTGATAGCTCATTCCGTGGCAGAACTTTGAAAATTGTTGGGATCGGGGTATATTCCACACAAATGTGCTTTCAAAAATATATTGCTGAGTATCCTTATGTAGAAATAGCCTTAGATATATTCCAATGGCATCGAGACATATTGGTTTAGCAATTTATGGAAACCGGTAATGTTTCCAAACAAAACTATGAAGGAACGCCCAAGTATTAACAGATGATGTTACATAGTGCATTAAGCAAAGAATGCCAAAATATCTGCTCAAGCAGGTATATTTTTTAGTTAGTTCTTGACGGTCATACATCTGATACAAAAAAATTATCAGTGATAACACAAGCTCGAGAAAATAATGTTGTACTTTTATCACCACCTTCGCACTGCACTCACAAATTACAGCCACTCGATGTGTCTGTATTTAAAAGCATAAATTATCTTTCCTTTTAAATAGGTTTAGTGGAATATTGGCTGGATGATAATAATACATAATAATAGATAATATTTTGATGAAATTTGTTCTTAGCCGATAGTGTAAAATTATGTTTTTTCTTTCTTGAGGTAGCGGTTTTTTTACAATTTAATGAAAAATTTACCAATTAAACCATTCTTTTTGACGTTTCAACAAATTATTTTATTGTCTTTCTCAGAAAATGCCTTTTACATTCTACAATTCAAAATTATTTATATAATTAATAACAGTTTAAATTTTATAGATGAGTCTACACCTACACACAACGACACAACACAAACATTTTAAAAATATGACATTAACATAAAAATATTACATTTTTTTTTTTAAATTTAATAAAAAAGTTATTTGTCAAGTACATTACTAACTTGTGTCTGTAGCATACTGAATTCAAAGTATCGAAGTTTACATCCAAAAGAACACGCAAGGCGAGCTCAGCGATGAGCTTTTTTACTGTTTTTTAAAAAATTGTTTATTTGTCAATTTGCATTTATACTAACGGCAAAAATTGGTATTTAAATGATGGGTGCATAAATTTTAGATAAACTTTCTGTTTCTGTTCTATCATTTATTGAGTTTTTATGTTTGTTTATTTGAATCATTTCTAATGTGCATCGCGCATTATAATTGCTTTCTTGTGTCCTCCATTCCGCAATGTCGACATGCGTCCTCCTCAGACAAACGAAATCTCTTGAGGTAGGAGCGAAACTGCCCATGCCCAGAGAGAAACTAGGTCAGGTTATGGGTACCTTACCCATGGTATAATGACAGGAATCAACCTCTTCGTCCAGCTCGATGTTGACTTACACATGTTCCATATACTTTGCCGCCTCTTTAACGTTTGCTCTCTCACCACTATCTTTGTCTGTGTTATGTCCTCTTTCTTAGTATGAAACAGCGTGAGCTGCTCCTCCGCTAACAGGTGGATGGGATGGATCCCCGCTATCATAGCCACGGTCATACCAGCTACAGTCCTATACGCACTGGTTACTCTCAACAATATCTTTCGTTGAAGTTGTAACGCTTCTCTGTGTGTCTTGTTTTCCAAGGCTCTTCTCCACACCGGAGTACCTGGATAAAGCATAAAGTACCTCGATTGAAAGACTCGATAAAGTATTTCTCTCTTGCCACTACTGGGGCCACGTATGTTTGGCATTAGTTTCAATAAGGCTGCCTGCGTTGCCTCCGTCAACACCTTTACAATTACTACACGGGGATTTATATAGCTAAAACATGTGAATTTTTTAAGTAAGGTGCTTTTGCTTTTAATTGTGTGCAAGAGATTTTAGGAGTGTTATGATTTTTGTATGTAAGTTGAATTTTATAAGGTTTAATGATTTGATTATTTTTTTTTTAGGTAATGTTTAGATGTATGGGATTGCATTGAATTTCGTGACATTATTATCATTAGCTTATTGCATGTTTCTTGGGTTTTATTATACGATTAATGAAAAATTGATGGCATTCATTGTTGGTCAGTATTAATTTAATTGGTCTTATAACTTCAGGCCTATACTTGGGGCTTATTAATTTTGCATCGGTCTACAAGTGCAATAGCTACAATTTTTTTTTATTATTGTTTGAAAGATAAAACAAAAAAAGAAAGATAAAATAAAGGTAACTTTACGATGGCTACGAAAAATATAAACCAAGAATTAACAGCATAAATATATTTCCCGATCAAGAACTACCAACGTGGTTAACACAGCATCCTGCAAAAATCGTAATTGAAAAAGAAATTTCAGAATTATTTCAAACGCGGTAAGACGGGAACTATAAAAATACTTTTTCCATTTAACCTAGAAATCTTTCAAAAAAGATTTTATTGCGTCCGAACTGAATGAACTTTCTTCAGTAGAAGGTGATCATGATTACTCTCTTGTCAAACGAAGAGTTTTCTGTGATAGAGAACAAAAGCAATATCTGGAACAACCATTGCTTCGATAAGTTCGTCTTTTGAAAACATTTTAAAAACACTGCCGAAATTTCTGAAGACCAAACAATTATGCTGCGCCCTCTGAAATATACCAAAGGTTGACACAACAAATCCTGAAAAAAATAATCTTGTAAAGTTTCAAAATAATGATATTATGACACCTAACCCATCTAACCTAAGTTTTTAAGATCTTATTCCTCTTCCCGACAAGAAAAGCACAGGGCGTCTTACATGCAAAGAAAGGTTGCTTACTCTACACTGAAAAAAAAATTTAATAATCATAAATAAAAATACAATTAACGTAAGTAAAAAGTTCAGCTGGATAGGGGACAAAAGTACAGATTACTTAGCACTAGTAAAAGAGAGATCCTAAACACTGATACTAACAAGAAGCAATCTAAGTTACTTATGGTCTGCTTCATATCGGTAACTATTAAGTTTTACTTATTGATGTAATTAACCCTAGTCCTACCAACGTTTTATCGTAAAACGTGTCCTCCAAGTGTGCCTCACAGGCACACATCTATTTGTACACATTGTTGATGTAAATAATAGCAAAATATGCATTATTTTATTTCATGTAGTAGGTATTACAGTAAGATCAAAACATATAGAAAGAATATTGGTGTTGTCAGAAGATATAATTTAAAAAATAGTACAAGATAGTAAAATATTTGAAAGTTATTTATGTAGGTTGCAGTTGTGCACGTGAGATTTTCTCTGAATGTCACACCACAACCGTTTGCTTACACTTATCACATAACTGTGTTGACCATCTGCTTTTCTTTGATGGGCAATATAGCACCGTTTTCGTTTCTTACTTCTCAGCCGAAGACTCCCCTGTGGTTGGTACTTGATTCAACGTAGTTGGTATCAATGAAGTATGACTTTTATGCAAGCCACTCAAACTACGACGTCTAATTTGCCCCAGTACTAATTCTGTTGTAATTTCTCGTAAGAAAATTTTGCAAAGTCTTCGTTTTTTGGAAATATGCCAGTCAGGATGGATATTTCTCCAAATGACAAATGAAGCTACTCCACACATCAATTATATTGAAAAAATAGACCAAAGGCCACCTATTAGTTTTGCGTTTCACTGAATATATATGTACAATCTGATCAAGTGTATCCACCCCCTTTCGTGAATTGTAGTACTTATTGATTTCAGATTTATTTTTATTTTCCTCATCAATGGTGGAGTCGTTGTGCATTGCAGATAATAATATGACACAGCGATTTTTCTTAGGTACATAAGATACCAAAGTCATTGTCTTCTGAAAACCAAACAAGTTGCTTTCAATATTCCGTCGCCTGTGAGGTAAAAAATTTGGTGGTATGCAGCGCTTATTTTTTTCTGAGCGTGCCCACACAAGTTAGGCCTTTGGTAAGCAAACTGAATGCAAGCTCGTAGCTGGTGAAGAAGTTGTCGAACGTAATATTCCTTTTAGTTCTCATAAAAGGTTCACAAGGTCTTCAACCACCTTTTGCGCTAAGTTTTTCTGCTCTGTTGAGACTTTTTTTCCTAAGTGCGGTATACCACGTAACGGATAACTAGTTCCACTATAGCATATCCACCAAATTTCATACCGTACTTATCTGGCTTGCTTGGCAGGTACTCGTCGGAAAGATACACGACCTCTAAAAGGCACCAGTTGTTCATCGGATGGTTAGATTACTGCCAGGAAGATAATATTTCAGCAAGTTTGTATTAACACGGTCCACAGGTCTCTAATTGGTGCCAACTTGTCCTTTTGTCTTCGGAGGGTTCTGGTCGCTTTATTCGTCAAAACAATAAATCTTAGTAATTGAGTAAATCTATTTCGTGACCATACACGTTCGATAAACGGATTTCCATATAAAGGATTCCATAGCTCATTATAGTCCACCATTCCTTGTTTATTTCTTCCAGCAGTAATCAAAAGGCCCAAGAAAGCACGGATTTCAACGTGTCACTGTTTCCACAAATCGCCAAGAATACGAACAGCCTCCTTATTAGTGAAAAGTAACCACAATACCAAGTAACCGTATCATCAAAAACAAATTGAATGCGTCACAAGGAGTACCACATGCACTCCAGGTGGAAGTTTTCACTTTGTTCAAAGCTGTTGTAATTAATGTTGTGTGCACGTGTTTTTCCCTTGGCAATCGGCGTGGCATTCCACTCGGTTACCATCTTTCCAATAAAAGTTTTGCGAATGGCCGGGCGGTTCATCATTAGCATCATATCGTCATTTCCTTCTTGTTCATCGCTTTCTTCATGCCAGTTTCTTGATAATCCGCTTCACTAGAAGAGGTTTCGTATTGTGGCTCTTCTTCATCTTCACCATACATTTACATTCCTTCCCAAATCCTCATCACTTTCGTACAATGCATCAAGCAACTCCTTTTCAGTTAGTGGCGGCGTTGGTCAAGTCAACAATCGGTCATACTTTCTGCATAAATTTCAAAACCCAAATAAGCATAAAACAACAAATCTATTTTTACTGGGGTCAATCAAAACTTTATTTTGCTTACCTAGTCTATACTATACTCTCCACTAGGTAAAAAGAAATAAAATTAACCAATAGGACACCTAAAACGGCCAATGCGTTCGTTAGGAAAGTCACAAATACACTGGATAGCAATGCAGTTTGTTAAGCTGACTGTTTAAGCAAACGCATTTAGGGAATTCCCCTTCATATGCAACTGGAAGTTCTTACATACAAGGGGAAAGTCCCGAAATATAAAGCATATCTTTTACGGGGGATTTACCCACATACCTTAGTGTAAATAACGTCGCAATGCATTTTATAGTATCAATAACAGTATGTGCCTCAAAGACACACCTTGGTAGGACGTGTCGGTAGAATTATGTTTAATTTTTTTAGTAAAATAGGAAAATATTTTTAAAAATTTTTATGTCATTCTGTGTTAAATAGTTTATTTTGAGAATCAAAAATCCTCCAGTCTGTGGGTAGTTAATTACAAAGTTCCAGCAATTTGCAAAATCAATTGTGCCTCAAAAGGACACCTTGTAGGTTTTTAGGTTAACTGAAGTAGTTAGCCAAAGAATATATGTAGTTGCAATAAGCAGAGATTTGCCTTGTCAAGTAGTAATGTATTGCTGTCGTGACTATTCTATAACAGCTATACACTCATAATTATACAAGCTTTTAGATACTTTTGACATAAGTAAAAAGTCCTGATGAAGTACAGGTTTCACTACAATCTGATATATAGAAGGTAAGGTTGACATTACTTACCTTAAATTTGTTGTTCAACAGTTAGGTTGGAAACGAGGGAGTTAGTGAATTTTATTAAGTAGCTTACTACTCTGTGTGATAACTGATAAGTAAAAAAAAGTTCGCGCAAATCTTCGATTATTTATGTATGCGCACTATAAGTTATTGCGTACCGAGCAATGTGTATTCAATAATTGTCGCAAATTATTTTTTAATTACTATTCAGTATGCTGCTGCTCGATTGCATTAATAATTTGAAGATTAAGTTCGCATTTATTTGCTAAAGATAGTACATAATACTTATTACTTAGAAAAAAAAGCAGTATTATTAGTAATTGTTTTATTTTGTATAGGACAAACACAGTGACTACCTGATATGAATGAAACGATATTGTGTTTCACTTTACAAACAGTTTTTTTTTAAAATTTACAACGTAATGACTCATAAAATATATTCCTTAATAATGAAAAATGTACAAAGAAATAATAAAAGACAAGGTAAATGGGGCCCGCTTGAAACGTTATTTAGCTATTGAAATCTAAACAAAGGACAAAGAGAAATATGGCTGTGAAATTACAACTAATAACAAACAAAGAAATAATATACCTAGGCGGTAAACTTGCGGTTTCTGTTGGTTCTTTGCACTAGGCGTTGTCTCGGCGAGTTGATCTTCTGTCGTCGTACGTGGCGGTTATGTCCGGTGATCGCCTCGAAAACGGCTACTTCGTCGGTGTATCCCTAACTGCAGGTGGCACTTGGACTCTTACTCAGCTAGCGACGGCATCCACACTTTAACTTCACCAGCGGCCGCAGATATCATCACAATGATGGAGAATTTAAATATCCCACCACGTGGTTTAAAACTGCATTCTTCAGACATCCGATTGCTTGTAGGCTCGGTGCTTCTTCTTTCGCTAGGATTCTTTGTACGGATGGGGCTTTGAGTTAATCCACCCGGTATTTTTAATATATTTGCGTTCCAACTGGCCTGCAATGGCCGTACTCCTTGGCCACCCTTTTTCGACGACCTTTTCCCACGTCCGTAACTCTTACTTGACGCTAGCCCGCGCCTGCGCTAGTAGCCGTCTCGGGGACTATTTCATTACTCCGCCGCATTAGCCAATCAGGAATAGTAAAACAATCACGCGGTGGCAAAATTCAAATAATCATAGTTGTGGCAAGTTGTTACCTATTTAAGAAAATACATGAGTTTAATAGCGATCAGCATTGTTGTTACTTCTACTAACCATGTGCTGTAGTTAGATACAGTACCTGTAGTCATAATTAATACGTTACTTACCACAAATTTGTCAAGTACGCTGTGTAATAGCCGTTAATAAAAGCACTATTTACAGTAACAACTTGCATTCAGGAAACTGGGTTTAGTAGGTACTAATTAACGAGAATAGTTCGTAGTTCCAAGTAAACTTTATCTATTATAAATAATTTTTTATCAAGTAAACACTTTACTTAGCCCATTTTTCTCAGTGTAGTATCCTCGCGGAGAGCCCTTACAAAAATGAATTATAAGCTTCAGTCAAAAACAAAACTGTGATAGTTCCCAAAAAGAGAATAGTTTTTCAAACTAAAAAGTGGTCCTAACAGCAATGAATGCATTTTTCACGGCGAATCATATTTAGTAGTACGTGGTAGTTAGATTCAATAAAATATTAATGTATATTGAACAAAGCGGATTTGTAAAGATTAATGTGTCTCTTTCCTTATAAAACAGAAGAAAATATACCTCTTTATTTATGAAAACTAAATTATTACAAATCATCCCAACTCCGTGCTCCACCTAAAAAAGGTACTACACGAGGCTACCTATTGTAAGTACTATATGTGTTCCATAATAATTGAAATGTGCCTACTCTAACTAAATAATTAATTAATTAATATGAATACTACTTTTGTGAAATGTTGAAATATGTGAAATGTGATAAGTTCACATAACCACGAGTCTACTGTAAATCGGACAGCTAGCAGTTATTATTAAATGCGTTCATGGAACGATTTTCGTTATCTCCCAACATTCGCCAAGGACACTGATTATATGTAATATACTTATATAAAATCAATGCCCACGGAGTAAGGGAAAACCGTGGCAAAAACCTTACTCTGGGAGGATCTGGGAAGAACCTTATTACTGAAAAATAAAATATACCGGAGATTTGCAAATAAAACAACTGTTTTCCAGCGGATTAAAGGAATTTTATTATTAATATTTCTTGTTTCCCATTATGGCATAGCGAAGTTAATTAGAAGCTAAAAACGTGCTCATCAGTGTTTTATTTCTTTCAACATGAATTTTTAATATAACCTATACATTCTTGGTAAATATTTGCTGAAGCCGAAACTGCGACCCGGGACAGATTTTATGAGAAGTTTTTTTTAAAACGTTCGGGACAAATAAAACGCGACGCTTAAACGTAAAATAATTATGTACGGTGCCCTCTCTAGCATTGTTAACATTCACTGCGTCGTAACGAATTTGCGTCGGGTAAAAAAAAATACGGATGAGTTTTAAACTCTGCGTTTAGCTACCGATCGGATGTTATTTGTATTTAATTTAATTTAATCTGAAAACAGGTTGCGATCGAATCCAATAATACTCTTCCGATGGATTTACCAAACCGCAAATTACAATTTTGTGCCACAGCCTGAACGCGCGCCAATACCAGCGTGCGACTTAATTACACTCATTAAGAGCGACAAAAACCGAACAGGAATTAGTAGCAGATTCTCTGAGGACCAAAAAAGGGTCCATTTAATGACAACTATTTGAAAAATGCTAGTGAAATGGTTAGTGTTCACATTCCTTCAAAAAGAAGCGCCCCTTTTTCATTGAAATCAGTGAGGAATTATATTATAGAGATGGGTAATATCAGTATCACTCGTATCAAAGCTATGAATCATTGCTTAGGAGTCGAGTGGTAGGAATACCACTACGTATTTCGTATCGATTTACTGGTATCGGTTTTTATTGTACTAACAATTGTTTTTCGGCCATTCTGAACATCTGAGCAATAAATTTTCGTATATTATTGTGTCGTACGCCGTACTTTATTCAATAAACAAAACAAAATATATATACAGTGGCCGGCATAAATATAGCAAGATATGGGAAATCTTTTTATTATTAAAATATATTAAAACTTTTTTGGGGGGATATGTTATGCATGTCTAGAAACCCCTAAATTTATTTTGACACACGTCACGTGACCACTAGTATGGCGGTAAATTGAAAAAATATGCCGCGAACCTGCAAAAAGTGAGGTTAGATATCGAAGAAAGTTATTTGAAAGAGTTGCTTAGAATTCAACTTAGGCTGTATGCTCATTTCTAAAAACATATTTAAAAAAAAAACAATTTTTCAAATATCGTTTCATTGAATTACATATTTCCATTTTTTTTTTTTCGCTTTTAGCAGCTCAACTGCAGTAATATTTCTAAATTTGGTTGATACTCAAGCTGTTTTGTCAATTTTTGCATAATTAACACAGCGAAAACTGAAAGGTACGATTTCAGTGTGACAGTTGTTGTTGCAAGGGCCATTTGAAAGTTATTGGAATTTGAGCTGAAGAAAATTGCTACAGAATTAGATATTGAAATAAAAAAGGTTGAGTAGTAGTTTTAAAATGGAAATTAATATGTGAATGTAGGTTTTTTTTTTTCATTATGCAATTCTTTTATTGCAAATGCTCCAATTTTTGATACTTTATTTGACTCTGCTATTACTTGTTAGAATTATTTTATTATTACCATCATTTCCTTACATATTTTGTTCCTTTTATTTAATAAATAAATGATTAATTCCATACACAATATTTCTTTAAAAAAAATCAAAGTGATAATGCATTTAGAGTAATTTTTTTTTTTTTTTTTTTTTTAACTCCCTTAATTCAGCAATCTGCCCGAGGGCAATAAGCTTTTACTTTGACATATTAACATGAATAGAATGGCTCCAGTGAGCCACTCTGCTTAATTATAACCTAAAGTTTTTACGTCCTTATATAAATAAATAACTAAATACATTGGCTAAAGAAATCTGGTAAGTAAGTCTTTAGGTGTAAACCTTTTTAATCGTCGCACTTCGTCACACTGCACAAACAGTTGATTGGCTAATGTATTCGGATGAACTAACAGTCTTTCTTGGTACTTAATGCTACACTGGGTGATTACCTCCTTTACCGGGGCTAGTGGGATATCACGCAGGATAACTTCATTGGTCACATAACGGGGAGCATCGACGATGGCACGCAAAACCTTGTTCTGGAACCTCTGTAGGATGGCGATGTTAGAGTTGCTGGCGGTACCCCATAGTTGTATCCTATATGCCCAGACTGGTTTCAAGATGGCTTTGTAAATTAAAATCTTGTTATCACAGGATAATTGCGATTTTCGACCAATGATCCAATACATTTGTTTGAGTTTAATGCCCAATTGTTTGCGTTTTGTGAATATATGTTTTTGCCAGGATAGTCTCCTATCTAGGTGAATGCCTAAGTATTTAGCCTCGTTAGCTTGCGGGAGTTCGCAGTTATTAACTTTAACTGGCGGACATGTTCCTCTGCGCATTGTGAATGTGACATGTGTAGATTTAGATTCATTGGCCTTCATTCGCCATTTCTTTAACCAGTCCTGGATCTTATTGAGGCTGATCTGAAGATTCCTCGAAGCCGATATTGGATCTGAGTGGGAGGCAAGTACCGCTGTATCGTCCGCAAACGTTGCCGTAATAGTGAATCTTGTTGTCGGGTAGGTCACTCGTGTATAGAAGATAAAGGATAGGTCCCAATACACTCCCTTGCGGTACACCAGAGTGGATAGGATAGATGTCAGAATATTGATTGTTCTGTTTGACTAGGAAACACCTATCGGACAGGTAGGATTTTAATAGTAGATAATGAAGGAGTGGCAGATTTTTCCTTAGTTTGTAGTACAGCCCCATATGCCAAACCTTATCAAAAGCCTGTGTAATATCTAGAAAGGCTGCTGAGCAATACCTTTTAGCCTCAAGATCTTTATTTATTTTTTTGACAATTCTGTGAACCTGCTCAATGGTGCCATGTTTGTCCCGAAAGCCGAATTGGTGTTTCGGAATTATATTTCGTTCTTCAATGATTAGTTTCAGTTTTTTTACATAGATCTTCTCAAACACCTTCGAGAGCATTGGCAGTAAGCTAATAGGCCTATAGGAGGTGACGTCAGAAGTCTTTTTACCTGGCTTTGGAATCATGATTATTTGGGCTACTTTCCACTGACTTGGGAAGTAAGATAGTCGAAGTATTGCGTTGAATATAAATGTGATAAGTTTAATACATGTTGCAGATAGTTCTTGTAAAAATCTTCCCGGTAATCAGATCAAAGCCAGGCGCCTTTTTTATGCTGATTTCTTTTAGGATTATGTTTCTAACCTCGCGTTCTTTGATCTTTTCGATTGGCAGTTCCATATGGAATGGAGCCTCTAGGAATTGGCTTATTTCTTCTTCATCTTCCTTCGTACCTTCAGATTGGAACGGTTCGAAAACTGTTTGCAAATGTTTAACAAATACTTCTGCTTTAGCTTTGTCGTTTCTCGCCCATTGGTTCTTTTGATCTCTGATTGGTGGATCAGCTTGCGGTGGTCTTTTTAATTTGCTAATTGCCCTCCAAAGGGAATAATCAGTCGTTTCAGTTGGTGTTAGACTTTGTAAATACTGTTGTATGTTTTGATTTTTTAGTTTCAAAAGCAATTCTTTCAGTTCTTTGATTGCTCTGTTTAGGTTACTTTTATTGGACTCGCTTCTTTCTTGTTGCCATTTTTTCCTCAATTGTCGTTTCTCGGCAATTTTCTGTAACACACAGTAAGGTAGTTCCTCCTGATGGGGATTGAGTTTAGTTGGAGGAGTGGCGAACCAAGCTGCTTCTTGAATTCTTTTCGTGAGTTCTTCTACCGCTATTTCGATGTCTATCGCTGTCTTAAGTGAGCATTTCAATGAGATAGATTCATCAAGTCTCTCCCTGAATAGGTTCCAATTAGTCCTTTTATTGTGGAGCGATGGTTGCTTCTCTTTGTTTGGAATCTGTGCGTGGACTGTGATTTTTACTGGGGAATGATCAGACGTTAGCTCTAGGCATGATTCTGCTTTGCATCTTTTTGGATCTATGCCTTTTACGATGCAGAAATCTATTACGTCAGGGATTTTCTTCTTATCGGTGGGCCAGTATGTTGGTTGTGTTGTTGATATGCACTTAAGATTGCTAGCATCCATAGCTTTTGACAGTTGTCTGCCCTTCGGCGTAGTTAATCGTGATCCCCATCTAGGGTGTTTCGCATTATAGTCTCCACCTGCAATGAATTTGTTGCCGAGGGTGTTGAAAAATTCTTCATATTGCTCTTTTTTGTTATTATATTTCGGGGGCAATAGATAGCTGATACAGTCAGCGGCTAAATTCACTCTCAATGGTGACACTAGTTGCCTGTAGGTAGTCTTTTGCAAATTGCTCTCTTTCGTAATGTTGAATATCATCTCGGATAATAATGGCAGTGCCGCCATGAGCCTTGTTGTCTGGATGTTTGGTATTATATATTTTATATTTAGGTATGCGTAGGTAATGTTTATCTGTGAGGTGAGATTCAGATATTAACATGATATCTATCTTGTTGTTTATTATAAATGTCTTCAGCTCCTGGGCGTGCTGTTGTAACCCATTAGCATTCCATATGACAATGTTGTAGCAATTTTTCGTCGCCATTAAGCCAATTTGCTGATGACTGTTGTCAGCAGATTAAGCATTGTACCCATCTGCTCCATAAGTTTACTCAGCATTCCCTCTAATCTAGTCATATCGTTCGACTGAATGTTTGGTCCCGTGGAACTTTCTTGCTGACTGTTTTTTACTACATTAGCGAAGGTCACTCCTGGTTGTATGGGTTGCGTAGATATAATGGTTTGGGGTGTATGTTTTTCTTTTCCCTCAGAGTGGATATAATCGCTGTTGTAGTTGTTTGTGAACAATGCATCCACGATAATTGGCAGGATGGTCCCCATTACAGTTCACACATTTGACTTTCTCATCACGGGTTTTTCGGGGACAGTCTTTCGTTAGATGTGTTCCTGTACATTTCACGCATCTCGTAGTCTTGTGACAATAATTTTTAGTATGTCCATATTCCTGACATTTCATAACACTGCGGATTATTCGTTTGGCGCGTGTGGTTCGATCTGAATGATATTTCTACCTAGGGATTTCAAATGTATATTTCCTTATTATTTTCATTTGGTTTTAGGTCAACAAAGAATATTGGTAGAGGATTTTTGTTGATTGAATGTTTCACATTGTGAATATTTACGGCTTCGTGTTTAAATTCAGCTAGTTTGGCTATTATTTCCGATTTATCCGTCGAGTAGTGTAAGCCTTTTAGGACAACTCTAAATGTTTTCTCAGTTTTGGGTCTATAAGTGTGATACTGTGTTTTTCTTACGTCTAATTCGTTGATTACCTTTGTAAAATGCTCCGCCTTAAACACTTGTATTTTGATCGTTCCGTCCTATGGTTTTTACGTATAATTACCAAGAGTAATCTCTTCCAATAATTTGTGAATATGAGCCACTACACCAACGTTGTACACGGTTATTGGGGGCGGTTTAGTTTCGGTTTTTTCGTTAGGTTTATTGTGCTTTTCATTTGTTTCTTCTTTTTCTTCAGAGTAAATAAAATATATTTCGTTTATACAAAAGCCAAAGAAAACAAATACAAAAAAATGTTCAAAAGTTAATTTCTATATAGCAATGAATTACAAATTGTTGAAATAATCATTACTTAGTAATGCCTGTGTCGCAGCAGGTGCATCATCAACAGCGTCATAATTAATCTCATGAAGTTTATTTAATAAGATTTAATTTTTCTTCATTGATTTCCTCTTCACCCACGTTTATGGCTATATTGTGCAATACTGAGGTACCACCTATTACGGCCATAAAGATATCCAGCTTTGAGCAACAACCATATGCCAGTATTGTAAAACATTCTTCTTCGAAACATGCTTTCAATGACATTCCGTGTTGTAATATCCCAGATAACACGTAAGCTTACGACAAGCTTGCCACTTGCTTAACTTTACCTTGTCCAGACAAGCTTAACAGTAAAAGGTTAATGCTGGGGTTAATGCAAGGTTGCGACAAAGTTATTATATCATGGTACGGTGACTTCGTGCATTTCCGGAGTGATTCGGCGTCAATCGTTCATCGAGTATTGATTTTTTTTGGTTTAACCGCCATTCCGCTATTCTGTCATCGACCGCCATTGTTTGTTGTGTTCAGTTGTGTCGTATGCGTTTGAGCTGTTTCAGTGTATAATAGTTTAAAACATCTTCCATGCAAAAGTAAGTATTATCTAATTTTATATCTTTTACTAGATATGCATTGTTGCTTCAAGAATATCAATAGTTTATAATTCTAACCGATGAACCGAATTGTGTACAGAGAAAACAAATGGAGATGTGCGTGGCCAAGCTCGGTATAATATTTTCTACTAATTTCCATTTGATTTACTACTGTACCGTATATATATATACGGTTCCTGCGAATACCGTAGTAAACATCACTTACAATAAATAAAAAAGAACATGTATTAAATTGCCCCAACTATTGCATATAATTCTAACCTAATTTTCCATACCATAAGCGCATAAGCCAATGCACTTAGTTTAAATAGTTATAGTTTATATTTGCTAGCTAGCTAGCTTGTGGTATAATTTGATTTTATATAATTCAGAAATTTTGAATAATTACATGTTTGAGGTTTTTTCAGCTTTAATGACAGTGTAATAGGATTTTTCAATAAATTCAAAAATATACATATAAATTCAATGTTATAATGAACAAGAATATATATATATATATTTGTATCTCTTATTTCAAGAAATCATTCTAATGTTATCAAATATTTTTTAGGAACGATTACAGTAATGAGCATCACCAAATAAATTAAACCAAGTAATGTGGAAGGTCTTAAGAAGATTTTTCTTTCATAGCAGAGCATTTAGAAACTAAAATGGATACGGTTTTAGATTTGGCCCAACAGACTGCCGCAATGCAACAGGCATTACATATATAGTAACTAATAAGGATTAAGAGGAGAATCAATTTCATAACTTATGAAATTCTTTTTCAGCAAATATAGAAGCTTCTATGACATTAGTAAACCATCAAATAGTTGAAAACTCTTCTTGGAGAAAAAAAGTTGTGAGTAATTGATATTATTTAAATTTATACCTAGTTTTATTTTCTAAGTCCGAAACCATGCATGTTCATTTATTGAATTAATTCCAACAAAAAATTTACAGATTCGATATTTGATATCAACCCATGGAAGGAACGTTAAGAGTTTGACATCAAACATCCTAAAAAAACCACTAGAGGACAATATTGACGCAAATCCTTCTCTAACAGGAAAAAGCTTAAAAAAACCTATTCCAGAAGACTGAAATGCTTAAAATTATTTTTGGTGAGTTTTTTATTTAATAACCACTAAGTATAGTAAAAATAAGGTAGTTTGTATTTTGTAGTAACGGGGGAAACAGTTACTTTTCATAATATCCACGACGACTTGTTGGCTCTTGGGAAACTGATAGCCGTTTCCCCTGTCTTCCCATCTCTGGTATTGTTTAATTTTTTAATAGTTGTCCTTTTTTTATTACAGAGAATCGCGGCAACACGATGGCAAAGGAAAATAGATTCTAGTGTTTTTCTATATAAATATAAAAACGCAATCTAAATATGTATATATAAATATGTAGAAGTTTTTTTTTTTATTAAATACTGAAATTCTAATTTTATTTGAATTCTAGCAATTTTACTTGATGCAAACAGATGTGATTTTGAAAACAATTAAAATATTTTAGGAGACGATGGACGGCATGCGAAAATAATAAAATGAACGCAAATAATATCTAATTTACTAAAATTCTCTCAGAGTTTTGTTTAGTAATAATTTTGCAAAAAACATTTTTGGAAGCACTTGGAAGTTACATAAAGTTTATTTGTACGAAATTTATTTTGGTTTCAGTTTGCTGGTTATATCTTTCCTTAAAATATTTTAGTAATTTTCAAAGTCACATGAATAAGACGTCATATACCCAACGCCTTTTCTTGACTATAGCCAAGCTTTAGAGAAAGCTTATACAAACTTTGATAAAGCTTACAACAATCAAAACAAAATAGGAATTGGGTATTAATTTCTTTATTTTCTTGGTTTTTAGGTCAAAAATATGGAAATGTATATTGATAAGGACGTTTCACTTTGGTTTCAAAACCTTTTTCAAGTATACATATCAAAATATAAATTGTAAATGGTGTAAATTATAAGTAAATTGTTTAATAAATGATAAAATCATAATTCAAAATTCAACAAAACATTGTTTACTGTGAATTTTGAATATATCTTATGTTTTTTTTTAAGATAGCGTAAATAGTATGTTTTGATTATTTGTTGTTAGTAGAATATGAAAAATCGAATTTTGTAATTAAATAGATCTTTAAAATATTGTATTTAGCTATAAAATGAAGTTTATTTGAAATAATTTAAATTTATAGACATACAAAAGCAGTTAACCATAAAACAGACATATTACAATATACAATATTTCACAAAACTATATAACTTAATTTTAGAGCTAAATACAATATTTTTAAAGATCTATTTAATTACAAAATTCAATTTTTCATATTTTATTAGCAACAAATAATCAAAACATACTATTTTGAAACGCTATCTTTAAATAAAACATAACGATATATTCAAAATTCATAGTAAACAATGTTTTGTTTATTAAATAAAAAAAATTATTTATAATTTACACAATTTATAATTTATATTTTTACAT
The DNA here is from genome assembly GCA_004143645.1 of Protaetia brevitarsis. Lineage (NCBI taxonomy): Eukaryota > Metazoa > Arthropoda > Insecta > Coleoptera > Scarabaeidae > Protaetia > Protaetia brevitarsis. The sequence continues at coordinate 28,829 of RXPK01004109.1, read as the reverse complement.
ATATCTTGAAAAAGCTCTTGAAATTAAAACGAAACGTCCTTGTTAATGTACATTTCTATATTTTTATGACCTAGAAACCAAGAAAAAGAAGAAATTAATATCCAATTCCTATTTTGTTTTGATTGTTACAAACTTTTATCAAGGTTTGTATAGGCCTTCTCTAAAGCTTGGCTCAACATTATCATTCCAACCTTGTCATATGCTTTTACAGACAAGCTTATGGGAACCTTGCCATGGTAACCTTGTCATATGCTTTTACAGACAAGCTTAACCTGTAACCTTGCTTGGGAAAAACCTTGTCCTGTGTCAACTAGCAAGCTTGTCACAACCTTGCAGCAAGCTTGCACCCTTGCCATAACAAGCATGTTGACAAGCTTTTCCCTTGTCGAAACAACCTTTAAAAGGGCTTGTATAAAACCTTAAATTGTTTATCTGGGATGGCTTTTATTATAACAATTTTTCACAACTGTTTCAGAAATTTAACAGTGGTGTCAATATTATGTTTTTGAGGCATATCCACTATCGCTTATGGAAAAGAATGGATCGTTATAGTGTGTATTCCCTGGCCATCGTACTACGATATCCATTATTTTTAAATTAGCGTCCAATAAACATTTATAGAAAGGTATCCGTTCCTATTACGAAATACCTCCGGGTCATTCCCACCTGAAACGACGAGTAATCCTCAAATACATTTATTGTTAGTTTTTATTTCGGGAATTAATTTTTGATTTACCTTGGACTTTCTAAAACCCTGTCAAATATATACTTCTTGCACGCCGCTATTCCTTGTCCTAATCTTCAAAGTGAACACTGATTAGCTAGCTATTTCAATTTAGATTCACAGATATTTGTATTATAATCAAAAACCGCATAACATAACCTATAATCGCCTATAAACACGTTTGTAAACAAAAAAACTACGCTTGCGCCAACTTTAATTATGAGTTAATTCGTACCTTGGGTACTTATTAAAGATAATCACGAATTAAGAATTTAATTATTAGTTAAGCAGTCGATGCAAGAGAATTTAAACTTTAATTATGATTAAATTTTAATTATAACTCACGAACGGTGCAACGGCCGTTACACTTACAACCAACAACACAGTTCGCTGGTCAATCAAAAAGTGACGCCAAGTACTGCTGTATACTGGCTGAATTAAAATTGAAAAAGCAAAAATGAAATTAACAAGGAAAAAGAAAATTAAATTAGCTAGCCCAAGGAAAATTTAAAAGGGCACAAAAAAACAAATAACCTCAGAGTTACCCTCGCGAATTAAAACTTGCATCTAACCACGAAAACTAAATTGTGATGAATGAAATCTGACTTTTTTAAATACCCAAAAAATTGAAAAGGTTTAATTTAAAATAAAAGAACAGAATTTTCAACCCAAAGATGCTAATTAACAAACAAAATTTATTTTGTAAAAGGATTAATTACAATTTTTGCAGGAAAAAAAAACCCTGAACTGAAGGTTCTGGCCAAAAATAAAAAACTGCACTTGATTTTAAATTACAATAGGACAGTGCTATTTCCTATAAAAAGCAAAATTTTTGGTTGTTCAGGAAGATAAACCAATATACTAATTCAATCCACGTGGTTTTAAATTGAAACAAACTAAACTAAGCGTGGACAATTTCTAGTAAATAACAAGAATGAAAAACAAAATGCAAGCACAGTGCTTCTACTCACCCAAACCGAGGTGATTGATAAAATAAAAATGAATAAGCAAAATAGAAAAACGGAAAAATTAATTCTTAAACTATAATGAGAGAATTACAACTAAAATATATCTTCCTGCACAAAAATAATAAATGATCTTATATCTATAATGTGCACACATCAATATATTAACAATTATTACAAAATGAATTCCTTGATGGACAAAATTAAAAAAAAAAACGAAACAAAATTTACTATAATCAAAATGGATTATAAAATGACAGCAATGATTTACAAAAATATGTCTACTCACGCTAACAGTCGACCAAGGAACTGCCTGACAAAATTCTACAGCGCAGTCGTAACAATACGAACAACGCAAACGCACAAGTCACCGACAAAATCTAGTAGAAAACGCAATGAATCAAACTAGCAAACGCTAGACATCTTAAAGAAAGGAATTAATTTAAAAAAACTTGACACTAAATAAATTAAATTAAATAATAAACTCTTAACCTAAATTTATACAAACTAAACATTATTGTGAAAATTTTCTCGGTACATTGATAAATGGCTGAACGAACGAAGTAAACAAGACAAAATCTATGCAACTTAAAATACACTCGCGAAAAACGGGATGCCTGTCCATAGCAGTACGTATATGCAAAACTCCCTAAACCCTCCTAAAAAAGATGGAACCAATGACAGATAAGTTTTAGTGCAATAAATGGTGGGGTAAAATTCGTTTCAAATGTTTCAATATAATGGTAATTTCAATTTGATATTTCATATATTCAGTATAAAACATTTAATAATTTTATATAGTAATTCATTATACCAAACGTATAAGGGATTTTATTTTGAATCTACAGACTTTCTCACTATGATTGCATAGATTTATTCCTTACAACAATAACAATGTTCATTTGGAGGAAGTACCCTTCAATGCAAATATTCATACTATTTGTTCTAAGAGTATATTGTGTTTTCAGAGTATTTACTCTTATGTTCTAACCAACAAGATTTAGTTCATTTAAATATATATTAAGTTTCGATTTGTGAATAAATAAAAATATTCAGATTGATAATAGATTTTTTTGTGTGTAGGTAAGTTTATTATAAGTTTTTACAGATCGAACGTCGAGTCATTAAATATTTAGTATTTAAATATCTTAATTTACATAATTTGGTTTTCAAATGAAAGACGTAAAACAGGAATGAAAAATAAAGAACATATAAATATATGAACACAACATATTAATAAACGCAGCGCTTCACTTTACTAAGTCTCACAAGGTTAGATGACATTGCATCGTATGATAGTCGTATATATGCTAAATACGAGTACATGTAAAGTTATTCATTCACGTGTGAAAACTCATAATTCGTGGAAAATTTGCTTAGCGCGTGGATTCGCATTTTACAAATGTTAATTCTAAACGGAATAATAAATTGTAGATTAATTATTATGTTTCACTTTTGGGATACATGGGGGTGTATTATAAATAGTTTTAAAAGTATTTTTACATTACATATTTTTTTGTATTTTACCTGGCAGATAACGCCTGTGTGAAGTGCTGTGCCAATGTGAAGGCCTGGCGCGGACAAAATTTCTAGTAATGGGCGTGGAGAAGCCCACAGCTGGTAGCTACACAAAGAAGTCGCTCTCATCAAAGATGATAGGCCTAATTAAAAGGGCAAAATTAGAGAGCGTCCTCTAGGAAAAAAGGGGATCACAATAGATCTGAAAAGATCGCGGTGAAACAGGTCCATGGACCACCTCAATCCTAATCTAATCTATCTTCAACTGTTTTTAAGATATTACATTTTTTGTAAAAAAAATTGACATTTACATTGTTGTATGTAATTAATTAGTTCTAACTTGGTTAGAGTGTCAGAAGTCTCCCACTTTAAAATAAATAGGCACTAACGTTGTTTTACTAAAATGTAGTATAAAAATTCCACATTATGCAGGGTGTTTAAAAGTTAGTGACATATCAAAGAATTTTGAAAATCCAATTTTATAAATAGAACACCCTATATATTTTTGTGTTTTGGATGTAGAATTAAATTCTACACCGACTTGCTGTAATATTCTCTATGCGCATCTTCAGTATTTTTTTTTAAAACTACTCGCTTTACTTATTACCGCTTTCAAACGGTCAAGTAATTTCTATCTGGTGGGCCATGACTCTAACATCACAACAATTTATTATTGTTAGTAAATATTATTGTTATAATCAATGTTTGCTACACATCGTTATGCTCAAATGGTTGTATATTATTGTGGAACTTATGAATCAAATAATAAAAAATACTGGGGGAGCTTATTTTAATCTGGATACTTTAAATTTATTTTATGAGTATGTATTTCTTATGTTAGCTGGTAACGTGGCAATAAAATTTTTGACAGTATCCCTCAATATCTCAAAGTATTTTTGTTACATGAAATTTTCATCATATATATTTCATAGTTTATTCGATTATCGAATGCTAAAGCTGAAAGTTTCTTGAAAATGCATATCGTTAGTTCTGCGATTTTCTCGAGAGCAGGAATAATTATTTCTTCTGTCTGTTATTCCCTCCCGACTATCTTAAAATCTTATAAAAACTGTCTCGCATAATTCATGTTTTTGTATTTCATCTCCATGCCGAAAAGCCTCTACCTATTGGAATTTCAGAAAATGGATGCATTTTATTACCCTTCAAAATTCTATCAAAAGACGTTTCTAAAATGTCCTTTCAGAAGCATCAGGTATGGGGCTACGTGGATGTGCTTCGAAGTATGCTAAAACATCTCATTTTTCTCATTTCCAGAAACAGGTTTATTGCAGTTTTTTTTTTCTTCTGGATTTAACACTGTCATATGTTATAAAAAGTGTCTAAATTGGAATAAACTTCTTCAATATCTTCCATTAGTTGATTCATAGATAATACAATAATACGCGCTATTAGTAGTCTGTATGGTGCGGTTCTGGACCACTAATTTGTGAACCACCATATTTTGCTTTATTTTACTATTTTAGAGGTCAAAACTATTTATAGAGGTTAACAATTTAACAGTCCATAAACGGCGCAAAAATTTGCGTTAAAACGCCAATAATTCCCATTAAAATGTATAAAAATTGCAACATTTTAGAACATTTATACCACATTTTATCCATAAATTACAATCACAATTTTGCTCGTTTTTAAGATATGTCTGCGTGATGCTGGTCATTTCAGCGGACAGACTCTATATTGCATAATCCTCGTATATGAATTACTCATGTTCTTCCCATTTCTCCTTAAAACATAGTATAGCTAGTGAGTCAATATTTTAAACATATTAATGATCATTTGTAAGTTACTAATTATACGTTAACATTTCAATACTATTTATTGCAAACACATTTAAAAAAACCATATTTGTGTATTAGTCAATATTGTAAACAATCTTTCCAACTAATTACTTTGTTATCTCTCTAATTTGGAAACTTTCGCCCATTTGTGAGATAAGGAATCTATAAAAACTTGGTTGTTTAGAATGTAAAACATCGATAACAGAAAGTTATATGAAACTTTCTGGGAAAATTAAAAAAAAACTTGGAGGTGTCTGAAAGGAAAGAACTTGTTTCTTCACACTCACCATACAAGTTAATAATCAATCATGTCTCAAAAATATAATATAGTAAATAAAATACATGATTAAAATAAAAAAATAAAAAATTAATTCCAAAGTTAGATAAAGTAGAAAAATATATCGTTCTGGATTATGAATATATATTATCATTAATAGAAGTTACAGGGCTCAACTTACTTACTAACTACATCATAATTTTAAATATATGTTATCTAATTTAATCTTTAAATTATCATTTTAAATAGGTACTTAATATGTATGCATATTTTATCCATTTTATATTATTAGTCCTACGCACCAAATGTACAAAAGCAAAAATTAAACCTTTATTTTTTTATACGAAATAAATATTTACATAATATTATACAGAAATACAAAGCAAAATATTCTTGCAGAGTTAAGAAAAATTGAGAAATCATCATCTTAAAAACGGTTGAAGATAGGTATAGGAAACCCTGGTAGTGATCGCCGTACATTTTCATGGTGAATTGAAAAATGTAAAATTCCTGGCGACTTCCGGTTAACCGGAATTGAACATGAACCTGTCTACTTCCGCTACTCCTTTTAATTTTTAGGCAAGGTGTACTCCTCGTATAACCCGGTAAGTTGATTAAAAGATAGTAAGTAGAACACACTAGAAAAAAATGCAAAATTTTTAGTGCTAAATCATTCGAATTGCATCGTTAGCGTTAGTTTGTTCGCTCGACTTCAACTCAAGAACCTCCACCTCAACGTAAGTGTCAAATTCGCCTACGTCTCTCACTTCGAAGGACATAAGGACTGGTTGCGACCGAGTGTTCCATTTATCATACACAATTACTGGGGGATTTGTAAAGCTGACACCTGCTTCTGGTTGCAAATTTAGAGGATCGCCGAGCCGCTCTAGGAAACTTATTATGTGCGTCTGGTTGGAGGATTAGTAGATTTCAATTTCGATGTGTCTGTTTCGGATAAGGTATCTTAATTCCTTGTTTCGGGATACTGCATATTTCCACGAAGAGGTCCGTTGCGGAATACAGCTGACGACTTATGGTGTAAAAGGTTGAATATCAATGACTCAAGGCGATTCAGTTAATCCTTTATACCTTATTTTGTAGGTGCAGCCTGTGAAATTTGATCGTTTAAGTTATTGAAATCATGTCATTATTCTTTAGTTAAGTTTATGTTTTTACTATTCTATCATAGCACTTAAGACCCATGTGTCCATAAATCGATAAATCGAATTAGGAATGTAACTTAACTGAAGTACTGGTACGATAAATATGCCGAATAAATTCTTTCAGTTTTCACTTGTTACTAATGCAAACTTAAAACTCACTTACACAGAATTGGATATCCCGAAGAAATTATCGGCTATTGTCTAACCGCCGCAATTTAATTGGTAGTGGGTACACAGAGAAAAATAATGTGGTAAAACTAAACAAAGATTAGATGTAATACCTAATTTATTTAGTCAAAAATTAGCTAAACGATTAAAATTGTTAAAATATCTATATACAATTCGTTGTTTTTGCATGTTTTGTTGATGTTTGACTTGCTTACAAAAATAGTCAAAGAAGCACTATTTTTTGGACATTTTATATAAAAAAGTAGTCATTTTATTTATCATAATTCGACTCTTTAGCTATTTCAGATAGGTATTTTACAAATTTATTTAGGCATATTTACTATCCTTTCTGACTGATTCGGCTACACAAATAGAACTTTTAAAGTAAACTAGTAGATTTAGTGTATCATCTAGTGAATGCAGATTATTTTACTATATCTACTTATTTATTTTATATATTGTATTAGTTAAAAATACTCCATTGGGGTAACATTAATGGTGAAATTCTATGCATATCTATAGCGCCAATAAGATTATCTGTAAACACAGGTAGGTACATAATAAAGCTTATATTGATAAATGTTGATAATGTGTGATACTTAAATACCAGACAAAGTAAAAGACATAAAGCCATTAAATAAAAACTTATTCAAGCGTTTCACATAAAAAAAGGTTTCGATTTAACAACAAATGCTTTATAAAAATATTACTAACTTTCCTTAACGTCTAAATCTACTTCATCCATAACCATTACGGTTAAAGTCATATGTAGTCATCGATGGTTAAATATTTCTTCTTGCACCCAACTTTTTCTTTAAAAGTCAGTTTATTTATTGACACTTACTTTAAGATCTCTATTAAATGAGATAGCCCAATCCTGTAATGCTATTGTAATCTTGTAATGCTGTTGCATTATTTACTTTTACCATGAATCCTTTCTTCACAATTAATAAGAGCCACTAACTTTAACAACACAGTAAGCACTGAATTTGAGAAGGATAGTGCAGAGTAAGTTCCTGCGCGGGCACAAAAAGTAAATATCCCTAACAATGTAGAAACCTCGAAGACAGATTTTTTTATTTTATCTATTTACTTTAATTTATTTATCCAAACAAATATCTTTCTGAATATTTTTCGGCTAATATGGACAATCCTCCTATTTTGTAGGCGGATTGTCTAACTATAGTATAGATAAAATATCTATAACAATAGAAATTTTGAATACAAGTTATTAGTTCATCGTATAATAACTAAAGTTTAGTCACTTTAAATATTCTTTTATTTAAATTACCTATTTATATATCATCTAATTTAAAAATGTTAATACATCGAAAATGAATATATAAATAAGCTATATATCTAGGTGATTCAGCAACTGTTCGGTTATCTAATTACAATTAACTATTATGACTACTTTATTTTTCTCTGTGTACATAATGGGTTCTCTTTTTTCGTTACACATGTATTTTTCCTATGTCTAGTTCTAAACAAAGATATTGATGCATTGATGACAGGTGAGCAGGCAACCAGTTATACTAGTCATTTGACGTTTGACATTTCACAATTAATTATTTCTTAATAATAAATATAATATCACAGGCGTAGTAGTTAGTATCAGAACTAACTCTTCTCTCAAGTTATTGTCATTGGAACGCTTTAAAAAGTGTCTCTATTTACATTTATTGACTGAGAAGGCTGCTCATTATGAATAACTTAATTCATAAACACACAATACAAAATATCTTAGGTGTTTTCCTTATGACAACACATTTTATAGAATCTTCTGTGCGATACAATTAGCATATCATTACATTAATTTGATATATTAATTGTGTGGTTATGCGCATCTGGTTATACAACCAGACCAGAAAATCATAATGCTACTGCCACGACTCCTACCAAAAGGCGTGAGGTGTGTAATATATTTACAATGGCGTGCGCGCCTATAATACTACTAGTAAATGGTACATGAAAGATTCCAAGAACCCGCTGCAGCATACTCATCAAAATGCAACAGTGTCACGTGAAAATTACGGTAATTCGCCAAACACGTCTACGACATGGAAGAGATTGTCATGTAATAGTACTATATATTTATATGTGTAAGGAATTTTGGACAATTTTCAACTACAACCTGTTGTTCTTTCAAACTACATTTCATGACACGTGTTACAAAATATAGTAGACACACTACAAGTAATTGTGCAAAGCATTGTGGAGGTATATACAGTGTGGGAAAAGGTAAAGAGCAAATACGATAAAAATGCAAATATTTGCGTTTTTAAAAAATTTACACGTCAATTTTTACTTCTAAGTCTACGCTTTCTTGACGTAGCACTAGAATATATATACAGGCTGATTTGTGTAAGTGCGATGAGGTCAGTCCTTTTTTTTTCTTCAAATGGTAATTTTTTACGATATTTTGTCTGTGTAAGTAGTTTTGCATACGACATAAAGATTATTTTAACAAAAATAGTACTAAGTACCGAAAATTGCACAATGTTCACCAGCCAGTTCTTGAAAGTAATTCTAAACAAAATAACAACAAAACTCTATCGACATAGTTTTCCATAAAAATTTGCGTAAAAAAGATTTTAATTTTAATATAGAGTTCGGTACTGCACAATTTTTAATTGCCCCTATCTTATCCTCACAAGTATGTAAACCGTTTTTACTAATAACATGTCCTAAATATTTTACCGAATCTTTAAAAAATGAACACTTTGTCCTCTGTACTTTCAATTCACAATCTTTCAAACGCTTAAAAACCTCTTCCAAACGTTTTAAATGTTCCGCATCATCCTTTCCAGTGACTAATAAATCATCTAGAAAACATTGTACATCCGGTATATCAACGAATTAAATTTTGAAAAATTGCAAGTGCGCTGGTAAATACCATAAGGTAATCTGGTGTAAGAAAATAAACCTCTATGTGTCGATATCGTTGCCAACTTTCGAAATTCTTCAGCTGAACAAACTTGTTGATATGCGTTAGATAAACCTATCTCAGAAAATTTGTCACCACCCTGTAATTTACTTAACAAATACTTACTACGAGGTAAAGGATACTTTTTCTCCAGTAGTTGAGCTTTTACTGTAATCTGGAAATCACCATCAATACGATAACATAAGCGTTTAATAGTTTTATTATTATAATTATTAAGTTTTTACACTACTAAATTTAATATAGATAAAAATTGCAAGCTTTTTACAGTGAGAAAGTAACAAATTAATGTATTTCTGCTATTAACTGTAATAATTAGGAGGAATCTTTCCCAAGAAAAATTTTCTAATATCGACATATGTTCGGTTAAACGCTCGAACTTGCACCTCCTCTTAGCTTAATTGGTAAAGTACTCGTCCGGTAAACGGGAGGATGTAGGTTCAAACCCTGCGCGAGGAGAAAAAATGTTCTTGGGAAAAATTCGTCCTAATTATTACAGTTAATAGCAGAAATATATTAATTTGTTAACATAGATAAATTATTTCTCCCAATTAATGGTGGGTCACCGTTTTTAATGACATAAGTTTCCATTTTATAATAATTATTTTAAAATTTTATATTTAAATCAACGTACACAATGATTCAAAACATATACCCACATAATCTCCCAAAGATAAATCATTTTTCAATTCAATATTTTTAAAATGTTTCAGATAATTTTTTTCAGAAATTATGCGCAAAACCCGAGCCTGCTTCAAATTCAACTGAAATGCCCTCAACAACCAAGTCAACAAATGTGGGATCGACATTGCCTTTATTATCTACTTCAGAATCTTTCAAATTAAATATTGAATCAAACTCATCCTTAACCATAAAATTTACATTAATATTTTTCTTTTACACATTTGAGCTAAAAAAGCCCTTTAATACCACATTTATTCAAGTATACCTACGATATTTACACTCTTGGTACACATGGTTGCTCCGCCCACAAACTGAAGATCTCTTGACGAATTTCTTACTTCAATTTGTACTAGTCTCCGCCGCTGCTGACATCTGCGACGGTGACGTCTCCGGTATGCCGGACCACCTTTATCGGTACTGTCAATCTTCGTGTCGCCGGCGCTGAACGTTCATAGTACACTTCTGATTATGAATACGCAGGTGCGCGCGACTTATCTTCCTGCAGTGCGAATTCCTTCGCTTGAGCTGTCTACAACATTTTGACTAATGTTGTAGATGAATCAGATGCATCTTCTTCGAATAATCTATCCATTATAACACTATACCGATTACAAAAATATCCCTGCGAACAATATTTAATTTTGTGTCAAGTTTGCATGTAGAAGCGAGACTTTTAAAAGAGCTGCCCACTCACATACGATGTCACCACTTTTTCTTCTTGCTGAGCAAAACACTAACCTTTCAGCGAAAAACAACTTTAACCGACAAAAATGCTCTTTTAGTATTTTAACTAATGCATTACGGCGAATCTGGACGACTTTTTAATGAGATTCTCTTCCAGGAGATGGCGCGGATCTTTTTCCGCTGTTTTTAGACATACCAATGAAAATATTTTAAATTTGATAAAGAGATTGTTTTGAAAACAGTATTTAAAATTGCGCCAACGTTTTATTTTTTTAAATTTTCTTTTTTTTAATTTTTTGTTTGGTTCTATTTGGCTTCCGAAAAGGAAAAATAAAAAAGTGGTCAAGGACGACGGTTCAGCGGTCCTTACTAATACTAAAACATTTTTTTTCATTTCTTTCTGATAGCAAATAGCGTCCGAAAGAGGAAAATGCGTTTTCTCTTTGATCTCGTCCGCCGGGACAACCATAACTAGGACTGTAGCACACTCGTCGAATTGAGTGCGCTACAGAAATGATACCGGTTCGAGTAATCAGATCTTCTCAAAACATTAGTTAGTCTGCCATATGAATTTGAATGTATAGGGTAACACTATTTCATATGGTTTTTTAGAAAAATCAAAATTAAAATGTAAATTAATATCTATATCTATTGCTGTGTTTCATAAGAGGGAAACCACCAACCATATTGAAATGTAATTATTATTTTATGTACGCATCTGTTTGTAAGTCAAGTATAATTTGGGTGAGATTATATTAGTAGTCATGGAAGTTGAATATAACTTATCGTCTGACAACTGTACGATAGCCTGGGTATCCTAGGTATCTATTTTAATTGAATGGGGAGTGACTCAATGTAATTCGTTGAAAGAAAATGTATGAAAATCCTTGGTTACGTGTGGGTAGTTGATAAAAAGTCTTAGAAAAAGCTGTATCATTTCTCATCAAATATAAATCAATTAAACCATATTGCGGGGGTATATGTGATATCGAAGGGGATAAATTCACATATTTGGTGTTTACTATATCTGGGTACTTGCTCTACATGGGAGTGTGCATGTGTTTGCTGTTCCGAGTCTAATCGTACATCCTGAACGTAACGAAGGAGGTGAATATACGAGCGAATCTGGATTGTCACTACAAGGAAATCACATTCGGAGATACTCTGGCGTCTGTATGAACCGATAAACGAGGTATCTAGTCAAAACATTGTTTAAATTATTATTATTTCGTATGAGATTTAAATTCTGAGCTTTTGTAAGTCGGCAAACGTGGTTGGTGGTTTTCTATTCTTTCATGATAGTGCGGGATATTTTAAAAGTTCCTTTTTGAATTAAAGAATCTAAATTATACTGGATAATTGATAATACTTGTTTGATTATCCCAAATAACTATACTCACCCTGAGTAAGAGTTCTCATTCTATTTATTTGTTTCTGATATAAACTTATTAATAAATTATACATCTTATTAATGAATTGCACTGTTTTATTAGTGGAATGAGTTTGCATTGTGTCTATCATTGTAGGAAGGTATCTGCAAAGGAAAGGCAGATCTAATTAGAAAGTTATTTATTTATTTTTCTTTTCCGTAAAAAACATTAGCCGGGAAAATCACATTACTATATATACTATCAGTAATTTTATTTGATTTACTAGGCTACAGAGAATACTATTAATTCAGAAATACATAATTATACCACTGACAATACAATCCGTACTATGAATCAGCAGAATTAGTGACTTATTTTGTAAATTGAGTAACTGCTGTTTTCCGAAAACTGAATTATCTCGAGGTATGCACAAATGTGAAGGGCATTTGTAGAACACGTGATTGCAGGAATAAACCTCAAGCGATAGTCAGATCGAAAAGAAAGATATCTCTTATCTTTTTGAATGGTATGAATTGTTTGCCTTCTATATTACATGTACCCAAAATTAATTGCTAAGATTGTCTAGAGTATTCGCTACGTTTCATTGAGTGTTATTCTATACCTGTATCTGTGATTTTACAATACAACTTCCAATAGGGTAACTTGTGATAAATGAGTCAGAGTGCCACACACTGTCACAAACATACAAACCTCACTCAACACACAGACACACACACAGACATCGCACACCTGTAGTCAAGTACCTCTAAAGTTTTTTCTCTGGAACTGACTTAGCACTACAGTTATTGTATGAAGAATATTTACTTTCTTACAAGTAGCAAACCGTATTATCTAAAAATGGATAAAAGATACTCGTCAAAAGGCGAAAGCATCTTCGTATCACCGCGAAAAGAAAAAAGGCTTCTAAGATTTAATATTCTATTGTACAAAATGTAAGTTCCATATCTAATTACCTAGACATTTTATTACTTTGTCATTGCGTATTTCAGTGCGCCAAAATCCAAAAATAATTCTAGGGCGGTCAATAAAAATGACTATGATACAAGGTATGTAATCTAAGCAGATATAAAAGAAATTGTAATTTATAGGTACATTTTACCCCGTCAAAAAAATGGCTGTATGCATTTTTTTATTTGAAGTGGTTTAGTATTTATAATTATGACTCGTTAATAAAAAGTAAATACATTATCTATTATTAACATTTACACATTTTAAGAATTTCCCACTTATTTAAAACATAGGTAGGAAGTAGGTTGGGTTGTGTAAAATACACAAAAAGACAATACTGAAAGCAGAATCGAATATCCTTATATTTATGCCTTACGTGATGCCATAGCAGACCATCTGTACGTAGATACGTCCTCAAAACAAACATCGGTCTGTGGCGTTAGGTTACGATTAGAAGCCGGCGGCCTGTCGACATTTGATTGGAAAAAAGAAAAATGAATATTTCTGTTTCGGGCGTTATTATTAGTCCAAATTCAAAAATTAAAAAAGTTTTGTCATTAAGACATTGGTCTTCACATGCGCCGTTGAGCCGGTTTTAGAAATTGTTTTTAATAACAAACTTACAACATTTAAAAATTTAAATACATAGAAAATAAAAAAATTAAAACGTTGGCGCAAATTCAAACACTACTTTAAGACAAATACAGTTTAAATTTTCAAAATCGGTCGTACCGTTTTCCCAAAAAGCGCGGAATACTTTTCCGATATATTTATCTCTGTCTCACACTTGGATGTCCAGATTCGCCTTAAATGTTGCGACGTACACCCCTTTGGTGAAGGAGATGTACTTACGACTTGTTCAAAAAAAGAACAAAAACGCACGCAGAGTCCGGCTGCTCATAATCCGCGGCTGGGGGGGGTTCGTTAGTTGATATTATAAACGTGAGGGCGCCAGCTGTGACTAGCAGCAGGGTGGTCAGGTAAGCAGGAGATTGACAAACAACAACTGTTAGCATTAAATGTAAATTTAATAAATTTAGAAAATGGTGTATATATAAAAGTGTATAAAAAAATTAATATTATAACAGAAAATATAATGAAAATGGAAATATTGCATTCAGCGACAACAGACAAGTAGGTAATGTAAATTTAGGGTACTTGAAGCATAGGATAAATGACCTCCAAATGCTTGGTATGAATCGTAACCAAACGTAAACAAATGCATAAGCCTAAACATGAAATGACATAAAAGTCAGGTTATGAACGGCTGCAATACAATTGCAGGCTAATAATTATTAAAAAGTTATCTAATGCAACAAAAGAATATGAAATATGAATATGTAAGTTGAAAAGTTCAAACAGTAATTTAAATTCCTAATAATAATAACATTTGTTTCAGTTACCATAAACAGCTGTTACCGGTTTACAAGTTAATTAGTCAAATAAGGAAATAAAAATTGAGTGATTTAAATAAATCGAAGGCATAAAATATTAAAGTGGAACTAGTTACATTACGAAGCAAAAATATAAATAGGCGCACCATAAACAGGTGTATTCACACTTACAGGTAGGATCGGAGATAATGAGTACAGCAATCTTCAATTGTAAATACTTCTAGGTGGAATTGAAATAAGGCTTCTAGTTGTCGATGATGGATGGTTGCACACAACATGCATTACGATGATGGGGACTAGACTGGACAGCACATGACGAGGACCAAAAGCTTACACATCCTTGCTTCTTCGGACAGTGTCGATTTAAGAATTATATTCTAGGTGTTATGGAATATAATATGCTATTCACATTTCTTGATACATCCCGTATCACTGTGGATCACATACACCTGTGATTTGACGTAGATGGAATTTCTAACCTCGATGAAGTTATAAATCGTACAGATCTTATAAATCTTACAGCCTTTACAGCTTTTACAGCCTTTACAGTCCTTACAGCCCTTACAGCCCTTACAGCCTAAAATGGAAATGACAATCACCATGTGCTCAATTGTAAAAATTGTGAAAAAGACACAATCAATGAAAATACATTGCTTAAGGCACAAAATAATAATAAAATTAGATAAGCAACATTCTCAAATTGGAAAAATCTTGATACTTACTCAGATGTTATAAGCTTAATATTTCACACATGTAACAAAGACAGACAAGACAAAAATAGCCAGAACTGATATGTCTGCCTTCCACTTCTTTTGAGAAGTAAAAAAAAGGTTTAATGTTAATGATACCAGCTAAAATTTATTTTAATGTAAAATGAACTAAATTGAAAGAGCACATGAATAATTGTCATTGACATTCAAAAATGGAAAAAGAAATGTTTGTAAATATCAATAAAATTATTAATAAACTGATTTGACTGTTTTTGATGATTTGCTGTAATTTGTTGGATGTATACACCTCCGTCCAAACGTCATGTATGTTACAATGTTTTATCTTCCAGAATTCAAGAACGGACAAATTTCGTACCAGGATATAACACTCTTCACTTAAAAATTTAGTAAGCTTGCTTTCTTCTTAATTTCTTCCGTAATATTATTTGCCACGAAGAATTGATTCAATATTTCATTAAATACGGTGAAGTCGGAGATTTTGTAGGCAAACAATTGCAAACTTCCAAGTAGTTTTGTATCTACCATTATTCTCGTCGCCAAGACTTGCTATAAGACACATAGTTTCTAGGGAGGAAAACTATTAAGACGATGGTCGAGAGGCAACTGTTTTATTCTACATAAAATGTGTACGTGCTGTCACAAAAAAATGACCACTAAAAACCTCGACACTACAACGTACAGCTAAACAGCAATTACAGAAAGACCAATATATAAATATGCAACTATGGGCATGTATGATTAACTTATATCGGATGACCAACGCAAAGCTGATGTGAAGAAATTGATATTAAATTAACAATAAATTCTTTCAGTTTATTTCGAGTCTCGTCCAATTTCCACATGTCCTCTTCAACGAAAATGGATGAAACTAAAACCATTATAATGGATGTTATGTAACTATCATATCTTTAATAACGCGCTTAATGTAGTTTTAGTTTTACCAATTCTCTACAGCAGCATTGCCATATCCTCGTTGGATAAGTACCGGCATATCTTTTATTTTATAAAAGTAATATTTAACCCACGTCTACAGCATATTTAAGAGGAGGACTTTAAAAGGCGAAGATCAAGAGACGGCAATACCGCTTAAAATTATATAAAACATAACTCATTTGTAACTTATTGGAATATGTTTAATTTTATGCAAACAATTGTAGACATGTTGTTCTCAGCAACAAACGGTTTTAGGCTTTGAACTTTGCTTAATAAAGCGTACAAACCGAAATGTAAGTGCGGGAAAAAAATACCGTTTGTGGGTTACAAACAATTCCAAATCTAAACAACAATGTAAGGATTCGCCTTGCTAAATTACACACGTTAATTATTACTAACAACGATGGAGTCTTAAATTATTTTTGGAGATCAAAAGGGATCTGTATCCGGCATGTACAACCTAGCAGGTCGTGGTAAATTATCAGGACAGCGAGCTATAGTATCCTTTGTTGTTAAATCATTGAAGTGGGTGTATAAGCAAAGGTTATATCCGCTGTATATTCTTTGCTTTGTTAGGTTGGTCGACTATGTTGGCATCGTATATGGAATCGGATGTAAGTGGTAACGTAATTCGAGTATAAGAAATACAATTAGGTGTATATCAACCAGGGAAAATAATATAATAAACACTGTTAGTGGAAACATATTTTGACGTCACATATCAGGGGCGAACGGCTGAATATAAACTGCACGCGCATAAGAACGGTCGTCAGTGTCGTTTGATCGATCAGTAGGAACATAACATCAATACAATACTTTAGTATTGTTAGCTTATGTTTCGTTGTCAATAACAATTGGTACAATACATCCAAACAAAATTGCACCAACAAACACAGTCTGGCAAGGAAAAGACCTACTATGCTACCTACTTGCAGATAACATTCCTTGGTCGAAATTGCAAAATCCTGTTTTACATTAATTTTTAAATAAATACACAAATAGGCATATCCCTCATGGAGGCTCTGCCAAATATATTTACCTCAGTGCCACAGTAAAGTAATAGCTTCTATAAAATCAAACATTTCTAATTCTAATAACTTCATTTGGATATCTGCAGGTGAAACGAGTGATATTTTAGGCTTATGCGTTATAAATATTATTATCGAAATATTACATAGTTTCCAGATTTGCCTTTGCCACTTGCGTCAATTACAACAAGGGCACTTGGTTGGAAGCAAGTTTATTTATTGTAAAAATATTAGTCATATCAGAGGCATGGTATTTAATCTAAAAGGTATGTCTCGTTCGATAACAGAATGCAAAGATATATTTTGCTAAAAGAAGAAGTATACAAACTCAATGAGGTAGGTACTTAATACTAATTCGGTTTCAGGTGAAATTGGACAACGTGTACAGAAAAGAGCCAAGAATATATTTGACAGAAATCCCGATATCGATATATTAAAGCAATTCCTCTTGGATATTCACAGATGGAGTAGCTGGACAAAAGTATAGAGCACTAAAGCATTATTTGGATCGTCCCCAGTTTAGCAGTACTGTTGTTGAGTCATCGTTCGCCATTTTCAAAGATATTTTAACCCCAAAGAGAAATAGGCTTAAGACAAAAAAAATATAAAACGAATAGTAGTAGTTAATGTCAATAAAGGAATCTTACAATATAAAAAATAAATCAAGTGAAGCCCTCGCCCAATTTATTAAATCACGTCGGGTTTGTATGTGCCGCCTATGGTCAAACCGAAATTATGGTTACAAGACGTACCTGCACAGTTGTTTTCGATTGTTATCACAGGTGTTTTGACAAATCGAACAGTTATTTACGTAGCTAATAACGCCGCAGTGATGGTAACATGCGGAAAATTTCCCTACCGAAAAGAAATCTTTTTTTTGTATGTGTAGGGGAAATCGGAGGAAAATATCACAAGTCTAATGCTGTAGGGAAAAAAATAAGATCTAGGTTTTTAATGTTTCACGAAAATGGTTGTAGTCTGCAATTGCTATCTGTTGATATTGATTAACTTGACCTTAACATAACCTGTTGCTAACATAGGTTGGTAGTTTGAGTAAGGTTTTAGATTAGGTTAAAATATTTTCAAATCTCTTTGGGTTATCTGTGCCTGTGATTAAAATTAATTAAAATAAAATGGCAAATGTTTGTTGTATTAGCAATGATAACAGCAGCGAAATTGCGGACTTAAGCAAGGCAAAGAAATAAATATATTGTAAAAAAAGTTTTGTGAAGATTGGTTAAACAGCAAAGAATTTCAAGAGTGGTTAGAGAAAGTTCCGCGTCAAACTTGTTTTTCGTATAAATTAGGATCATAACAACAGCATTATTTTATGCTACTTTGGTTTTTATTCTATTTAACAAATCATTTGCAGCTGACGTTGTCTCCGAATTTTTCTGAAAGGCATATTGGCGTTTTTGTACTATATTGTTCTTCGTCAAATATTCGCTAATTTGTATTTGTATATTTTTTTTCCAGTATTTTATTCAAAGTCGATAGTAAATAAACATATTGGTCTATAATTTTTGGGTAGTAGCTTGTTTCAATTTTTATATAGTAGGTATTATTATGAACCTTTTTAGCTTAGTCGGGTATTGTTCAGTTTTTTGGTGTCATTAATTAGTTTGGTCAGTATAGGTAAAAGTTTATTTCTATTCTGTTTAATAATTTTTTCTGTATCTTTGTCGAATCCTAGTGCTTTGTTATCTTTTAGATAATTTAGATCGTAATAATTTTTTGCGTTTCTTCTTCTGTTGTTTCAGACAGTTTTGATCGTGTTTTTATTTCATCTGTTTTTGTCAATCTGCCAGTCGCTTTCCTATATTTGCAAAGTACTTGTTTGTTTCATTTGCTATTTCTTTTGGAACTGTTGTTATTGTTTCATCTTTTCTTCCAATTTCTGGTATTTCGCGACTTTTTCTCTTTTTGCTTCTTAGATCTAAGTTTGTTAAATTCCATGTTTTCTTGGTGTTATTTGCTGCAGTAGAGTTGATAACTGTTCGAATGAGTTGGCAATAGATTTTTTCAATCTATTTGTTTTTTTGTTGTTATGTTCTGGTAATTGGTTGTAATTGTTTTGAAATATATATATTCTCTTATTGGTTTTGTCATTTCTACCTTTGTTTCACATGCATAGTGAGCCGATATGTCTGTTGGAATTATTTCCATTTTGACTTTTTTTGTTTGTTATGATGTGATCTAAGATGATGTGGTTGTCGTTCACATTTCTTCTAGTGTGGTATTATTGGAATTTTTTGTTAACAATTTTATAATTGTTTTTCTTGAAGATGTTCGCGTATTCTGTTGTTATATTGCTTTTAATTGCCATATTTATGTTAAAGTCTCTCATTATTATGTGTTTTCTGTTTTTACTTAGAATATTGTTTTTTAACACAGATTCTAATGTTTTTATTATTGTTGATGTTTCAATCTTGCTTATTGTTTTGCTCAATAGTACTTTATAATCTATGTTTTGTTTTATATATATTGCTACACCACCCTCTGCTTTCTCGAGAATTATGTTCTGCATTGTAATTTTGTAATTCGTATATTTGGTGTTCTGCAGGTGTTATCCATGTTTCTGTCAATGCTGTCACTTCAGGGTGGTTTTTTATTTATGGTATTCTGTCTAATTCGGAGGTTTCATTTTTTATACTTCTTATATTTTGCATGTACTATGTGGTGTACATTTTGACCAGTTTTATTTTTAAGTTTTTTTTATTCTAGTTTCGTTAGGCCTGAATTATTTGTTATCTTTATTTTTTTACTTGTTTCTTCCTTATATGTATATTTCCGTCCCTAGTCCATACATATTTACAGTTCTTATTTCTTTTTAATTTTCTTGTTTTGTAGAATAGCATGTTCGTCCTTTTTGTTAGATGTTCGTTTATATAAATGTCGTTGTTCTTTCCCTTTAGTTGACAATCTTTTACTGTGATTTTGCCTATTGTTTTCCTTGTCCCCAGTATATCTGTTTTAATTTCTGCTGTTTTTAGTTCTACTACAATTATACTGTTTTCCTTTCATTTGTCTTTTCTACAGCATTTACTGATACTCATCTCTGTAGTGATTTTTAATTTTTATATCACCTTGTTCAATGCATCTTCTATGTTCTCATGCTTGCCTTATTTTTCGATTCCATTTATTACGATGTTGGTTTGCATTTTCTGCTTTTCTGTTTCATCTAGTATCGCCTCTAAGTCATTTACTCTTTCTCTGAGGCTTATATTTCCTTTTTCATTTTCTTTAAGTAGTCTAATTCTTTGTTTTCCTCTTCTATTTCATCAAATTTTCTAACATGAAGTTTATAGATTGTTGCATTTCCTTTAACATTTTGTATATTTTGTTATTATTGGTTATTTCCCTTTCACTATTGCTGGTGTTGGAGTCGCTTTCTTCTTCCTTCCTTTTTTTTGATCTTGTTTTTGTCATTTTTATTAATTAGGGAGAGGAAGGGATGGTGCGTTTCACACTTGCGGAGTCCCTCACGGTGTCTAACAGAGAGAAAATGCTGGACCACGGAAGGTATCAGATAAATGACGGTGGGTGTAATTTTATAAGAATATTTTATATTATACAGTCCGTTAGTTTATGCTATTTTTCGGATTATTATCTGTTTACACATGACATATACATGTGTTAGTTAAAAAAAACTCACATGGAAATCGTAGGCGCTTTGCACGCTTAGTTCTTGGGTCTAACTAATAACTAGATGCTAATTAGAAATTTATATTTAGTAACTGGAATTACTCACTAGAAATTGTGGCTAAATGCGGAGGAGAATCTCGGCACGTGTTCACTCTTTGAAGGTTCACACAAATTTTCATATTCACATAGTTAAATTCGTAACATAATAATCGGAATTTATTTTTTCTAGAAGTTAATAATAAAAATATAAAACATGTAGAATTATATTTACTTAGAATAATGAAAGAAAACAAATTACCATAAACATGTAAAAGTGAATCCATACGCTGAATACCGTCTCCATAAATAATATTGTCATTCATTCCTTATGCGTTCGAAGCGTATTCTAGTAAATATGTACATCTCATCTACCCTATTGTTCTCTTGCCACAAAGCGGCTTCCTATTAATACTCGAGTGTATACATAAACAAGCATTACGATCATAATAAGAGCGCTGGCACCGCACGCTCATTTCCCTTAATATTGGGACGATCCGTCATCTCGCCCTATTACTTCCCAAATTTTCAATATATTTCATCAACGCGGCTCTCGACGCCCATAGAGATCCAACTACTGCGCGTAATTGATGGCTTTAATTAAGTACATCAACGCCAGATGCCTCCCGTGTCGATTCCATCGCCGTAAAAAGTAGCGCCCGTCAATTTCTGTAAATGTAGGTACGCGATGTGAATTTTACTTAATAACGGTTACGTTTATGTTCAGGATGAATGTTATCTCTGATAAGTATACGTGGCAGCACACACACATTAGTATTAAGTAGGTCAATGGTTCGCTTATTCTTTTGAATATTATTTCGAAATGAAGGGTAAATGCTTTTCAAATGTGGCAGTATGATATGATGAGATGGCCAGCAATGTTTCTTCAATAATCCTTTACTGCTCCAACCTTTGCTAACTCAGCTCATTTCCTCCAACGAGGGTCGCAGACATGTGGTACCTACTCTGTGCCATTGACAGTGCCAGCCAGCGACAGTGGAGGTGATATCGGTTGTATTAAGAAGTTTGGTGTGTAATCCACACGGATTGATCAGCTAATATCTTTAAATAGGGACATAATGTTAACATTGTCCCTCCCCTTTTGAGAATGCCATGTGATGTGGTTCCAAAATTCAACTTAGATAGAAAATATTAGGTTATAATGCCAGATAAGAAGGACTGGGAGACAGTTACTCCAGTAAAAGTGGATTCAAATTGATATAAAGACGCCTCCAAAACGGACTATGGCGCCGGAGCTGGAATATACGCAAAGAAAAACCTAAAAAGGTTCTTTCGGTAAACTTCAGCAAAGACACAACGGTGTTCCAAGGTGAGGTTGCTGCAATTCACCATTGTGTCAGAGAAGTAGAAAGATGGACCAAGGCAGGTAAAAGCATCGCTATCTTCCCTGACAGTCAGTCCACATTCTCAGATATGGTTAGTCAAGGGTATTTACTACTAATTTACTTTTCTCTTGTGCTGTCTGTTATCACTTATAATATCATTGTGACATGGAAAGAATTCTAATTCAGCAAAAACGTTGTATTAAACTCATTTTTGATATAAAACCAACACAATCACGCAGACCCATCTTTATATCTAGGGGCATACTGACTGTTCCATCCCTGTATATTTTTGGTTATATAAGATACGTGCACAAACATTTAAAACTTGATCGGGTTGGAGATGGTCATAATTATAATATTAGATGTGGTAATCCCTTGCGATTAAATATGTATAAAACTACTACGTTTGAAAAATCTTCTATATACATGGGTAAGAAGACATCTCCACAATTCTACAACTACTGAAGGATTACTTGCTTCAATTATGCCCACATTCACTGCCTGATTATTTGAGGTGATCTTAACTCTTTTCTCTCATCTTTTGTGACTTAGACATATACATTGTTGCTATGTATCATCGCATGCTACTTATATGACTATGACGAATCCTATTATAAGGTATGTATGTGTATTAATCTCATATTAAATTTTTTGTAAAGTGTTGTTATGTTTTGTGCCCAGTAGCTAGTTGATTTTTTTTAGTCTCAATTTTTTATTATTTATGTATATAACGGTATATAATTTTTTTTAAAGGGACGATAACGCCTAAGCTATATGTTTAGCTTGTCAGGCCCCCGCAGAGCCAAATCTCCCTCCTAATCAACATTACGACCCGGAAAAAACCGATTATCGTAATTGATCACAGTGAGATTTGAACCCCAGACTCCGCACTGATAACCAAGCGAGCAAGCCACTCCACTACCAGCCAGGCCAATATTAATGCAATTGTAGGTAAATGACAATAAAGTTATCTATCTAAAGGGTCCTAAATGAGGTGAACACCCAACGAAAATTAACTTTGGCCTGTGTTCCTAGTCACTCGGGTCGAGAGAGATAATGGAGCGGCAAACGAGCTGGCTAGGGGAGGTTCGTCCAGGTCATTCGTTGGAAACGGCATTTCTTTCGACACCACCAAATCGCAAATTAAAAAATCCATCAAAGAATGAGTACATAATCAGTCCAGAGTGGTGACAAAAATCATCGGGACGGAGACAAACAAAAGAATTTCTAAAGGAGCAGAGGCCTGAATTCAGACTGTCAAAATGATAGTACCTCTGCTGACTGGTCACTGTAGACTAAATAGGCATATGTACAACATAAACCTGGTAGATGACGCTACTTGCAGATTCTGCCAAGAGGAGGAAGAAACACCAGTTCATGTGCTGTGCCAATGTAATGGCCTGGCGAGGACAAGGTTTCTGGTAATGGGCGTGGAATTCTTTTGCTTTTTTCAGGATTATGGTTTCTCTATGCCGACAGTACGGCTGATGGTATCATTGCCAACCTTGCCAGTCAAGCAGCAACATGCGGTACCGGTTGTGGATGGGCGACCGTTCGATCGACATGACTTCCATACATTAAGAAACTTTCTTATGTATGTATGTATGTAGGTACAAGGGTGGTGTTACACTGCGACCTAAAAGATCTATTGTGTCCCCTATTCTTGCTGCTTTACAGCTGGCCTTCCAATCCTATTTCTTTCAGAAAGTGTAGGATGTCAGAGGGCCCCAGCCTAGGTAAGTCCCTCTCTTCGATTTCACATGCTCCCAGGTGCAACGCCCTCGAGTTGCACAGTGCTACACAGTTTGAGAGGAGGTGGATGGGTGTTTCATCCTGTTCCCCACAAAATCTACATTCAGGTTCCTCCGCTAATCCAAGCTTACTCAGGTGTCCTTTCAGTTTACAGTGGCCTGAAAGATTCATGTTAATATGCGAACGTTGTTCTTACTCAGGTTGATGCATTCTGTAAACCTCTTCTGGTTATAAGTTCCAGAAGAATTTTACTTTCTCTCATTCCCGGAGATTCTCCCAGTAACTGGATTTTCTCTGCTCCATTTCTGTTTTTAGTTTCTTCAGTATTGTACTGCTACTTAACCCGCAAAAGGGTTCAGGCCCTACAAAAGGCATTCCAGCACCATTTTTGCGAAGTTATCCGTTATTTCGTTTCTTCCACTCCTGTGTGACCGGAACCCACAGGAAGGTTACTTTATTCTTTTACCTAGCTCATTTAATTTCCCTAGCATTCCCAGACCATCTTGGAACTGACTTCATATAAACTCAGCGCCTTGATGGCTGCTTGACTATCAGACATGATGATAATCTCCTGCTTCCGATAATTTCAATCTATATTGAACTGGACACATCTTTTAATAGTGTGTATCTCCGCCTGAAATATACTTGGATATTTTCCCATGCTTTCGAAATATGTGGTTCTAGGACCATATATTCCTATTCCAGTTCCCTCTGCCGTTTTGGAGCCATCAGTATACCATTTGATGGCATTTCTATTCAAGTTCAAGATGGTGTTATGATCCCACTCGCTCCTGTTACTCAGCTTTATGATGAATTCCTTCACAAAGCTGATTTTTTTAACATATCATCCCGGGGCATATTCCAGGTTTGATCACCGTCAGGAGATTGAGGCCTATGCCTAATCATTCCTTCCCTGACCAATCTGAGTGTGGTTCTTTTTGCCGCGCCGTCTACTACAATACGGAGGGGGTAAGATCCAATACTACTTGGAATAGCAGTTGGGCAAGTTCTCATAGCCCCCGTTATGCATACACATGCTAATCTTTGCACTTTCGAGAGGTTAATTCTCGCGGTGGCCAGATTATTTCTTTTGCTCCATGCTATTGATGTATAAGTGATGATCGGTCTCACTATCGCTGTATACATCCAAAGCAGTATTTTTGGGTTGCATCCCCAATTTGTCTCTGCAAAGTTTCTGCACACCATCAGAGCTCTTTGGCCTTGTTGGTTACTTCAAATTCATGTTTGTTTCCATAGAAGTTATTGTCTAGGTAAGGCCTAGGTATTTAACCTCCGTTCTTCAATCTATATTTTGCCCATCCAGTTTTATGGTTTTAAGATTGGATTTTCTTTTCCTGGTAAATGCTACTAGGGTTGTCTTGCAATTAGTGGGGTTGACATTGAAGAAACTTTCTTAACAAATACATAAAATATTAACTCCACCAAATACCACATAATTTAATACGAAGGTCGGTGATTTTAAGGGGCCTAAGCTGTTTAACAAGCTACCAGAACATATAAAGAATTTTAATGCCAGACAATTCAACAAGATAGCAAAAAATATATTCTAAGCGATTCGCTTTATTCAATTAATGAATATCATGAACTTTACTGAGATTATGTTTAGGTTATTTTCACTTATACAGTCTGTTTGATTTTAGCTGTCACAGCAGATATCTCAGCTATTGTTGGAGATATGACAAAATGTTAAAGAAGAAAAGTTATTATTCTACATCTAAATAGATATAGCAAATGCATATAAAATTTTAAATGGAATGTACTCAATTTTATTACGCAGGTTATTTAGAACTCTGAAAAATTCTCCTTACAATGATATATCATATCATAGTCATCTAAATATTTAAATGTATAAATTGAAAAGTTTGTTTCTGCATCAAAAAATAACAAAAGAAGATATGTACAAAAATTTAATCAAGTTTAAACACTTTAAGCGCAGGTTAGGTAAACATTAAACCCTTTATTCATATCCTAATGCTTTCTTAACATGTTGAAATATTAGAAGTCAGACTAAAGAAATTTAATTAGTTAATTAATTAGCAAGTGTCTAAACATAGCAAACGCGTGCTTGAGTACTGTCAATTCCACAGTGTTGAAAATAATTAGGAAGGTATAAAATTAACTCCGCGAGGCTGTAGCCCTTAATTGGTTCTTCAGTTAGGAAAATTATAAAATTAAAGTAAACATCTTCTATAAAATTTTGGTAAGTATAATAAAATGAAAAATCCTCAGCCCTCTAAATATTTACTATCTGTTATGAAAACATATATTTTGATATTATTATATTATATTCTATATCGTTAGAAATTAAAGAACATTAAAAAATATAAAAAAAAGGATATTTCATTTTATCATGTAGTTTCCAACAACCAACGAACACAAAATTTTAACAAATTCCTGAAAAAATGATGCTCCTTTTTCACAGTAAATTTGACCAAATTCTTCTTTCTTTCCTGTCTCTTTTTTCGACAAATCAATCCAGAGATCTGATCCAAGACAAGCTCGTCAAAGCGATGGATAATATTTCGAGTGGAAGCAGTAATCTCCTACAATTTAGGAGAACCACCTTCAGTGGAGGAGTCTTTTTGATCACCTGTCAGAATGAAGCAAAACCTGACTTGTGAGCCATGATCCCAGAGAAAGAAGAATCAGGTTGGCGATAAAGCACTACGATCTCGCACTCGTACGGGAAGTCTGGGTTTACAGGGGCAAGATAAAGGATCTGGGGATATCAGTTGCGAACTGGTTTACAGTAGAACCTCCGAGGTACCCAGAACCTGCTTTTTAGTAATGACGAATCTTAAAATACTGCCTCAATATCATCTACATATCTAGCCTAAAATTTAATACAATTGCTAAAGAATTATTATGTATAAAATATGTAGTTTCAAAAAATATCATAAATATATAAGAATTTTGTGATCTAGACCTTGTTTGATTTCTTTTTCCCTATAAAATATAAAACAAATACGGCTCCACACATCGAGCCAATTACCAAGAATTTCAACAGCGATTCATTTCTGGTTTAAAATTGCATAGTCTATCTTTAACAAATGCTTTACTAAAGTCCGCAAGGGTCCAGGCAAGAAACATTCTGCTGTGGAATAATGTATATTGTTTGAAGCAGTTAAAAAGATGATCATGCAACAGCGGTTCCATCACTTTAGCAAAAAAACTTAAAATTAACTATGATCTTGTAATTATTAATCTCTCCCGACTAGTGAATTGGAACAATGTAAGCCTTCTTCCAAACCAATTAGGACATCACAAGTTTATTGTTGTCTGCATTCTGAAAATTAATTTGGATATTTATAGGAATTTAATAAGCTTTGCTTGTAGCGTTGTTGAAAAATTAGCAGGCATCTTTCTTTTCTTGGCTTAACATCAGACTTCTTATCTCTTTTTAGTTTTCTGCTGCTAAAATCAGTGAATGCATTCCATACTTGTGTACACCGAATATTTATCGTCCATGTTACTAATATTTTTGCTAGGCGAACTGAAACGTATTTTCTCAGAGGCTGCAGTTTTAGTTATCCAGGAAGCATCCTTCCCCTATCTTTTTCCATAGACACAATCGTTACACAGCTGATCATCTCGTCTGCGCATTTAGTCCTACATACATTTTTAAAGTAATTTTGAATTCAAAGTCAGACTCGATGTTTTCCGCCATTAAGGGAGCTATTATCTCTCGACTTTGTTCGCGCTGTAACTGCTTAAGGAGAGGCCTTTATTACTACCCTATCCCTTTAATCAGGTCCCCTCATTCAAGTTTGATGCTCCGGGGTCATGTCTCGGCCGTTCCCGCGGGCACGGAGCGTCCGTAAAAGATGAATTATGGAGCGATAATCGACGAACTTTTTTAATTATTAAGTTTGCTTTCCCTGTGCCAATTTTCCACAGGGAAAATTTAACGATAGCGAATATCTGTCCATTAGTTACGTAATTTGGTGCGGGTGACTGTATATAGGTAGTTATTATAGGTGCAAGAAAAATATAATGTAATAAAGCACCCTCGGAAATGTTTCTAATTTTTTTAGAAGGTATATACGACGCATTTTAAATATATGTAATTCACAAACACTTTCAAGTCCACAATCTCGTACCATTTTGAATTCTTGAAGTATACATGCTTGAATTGCAAATAAATTGTGTCACATGATCTTTTTAAAAATATTTCACTTCTTTTAAGCAATCATATTTATTTCCTATGGGCGCCCTATTGGATTTTGACATCACTAGAAAGAGTTTGTTTTTTTCTGATTTCAACCATGTGTAACAAGTTGACAAAAGTTTTTGATATTATTGTTTATTAATTGATAAAAACTGCCCCATACTGATAAAGAGAAACGAGATATGTACTTTTTAGTCATCAAACCGAAATGCAACAACAGCAATTACAAGATATTTATAATTATCATATCATACCATTTTTCTAGACTATTTGTAGAAATTTATGTAATGTTTATAGTAACCGAAACTTGGAAGAAAATAAAGGGGATATTTTTAATGGTCAATTAAAGGTATGTTTTTGTTAAGTTTATGTAAATTTTGTATCTTATTTGTAACATTAAATTAAAATAACAATAAAAATAATATAAAGAAAACAATAAATCAATAATTACAGTAAATGTTCAAATATGCAGCCATTTTCATTAATGCATATTTGCGGACACTTTCGAGG